>JASSUY010017033.1:10995-28014 GCA_032466535.1 Forpus xanthops
GGAGCCTTCTCTTGTCCAGGCTGCCCCAGCCCAGCTCTCTCAGCCTGGCTCCAGAGCAGAGCTGCTCCAGCCCTCGCTGCATCTTCATGGCTTCCTCTGGACTTGCTCCAACACCTCCACATCTCTCTTGTGCTGAGGGCTCCAGGTAGTTGTGGTTAAAATGTATATGAAGAACCTGGCCATGAATTTAGCGAACACTTCAGTGGCAGGGGTAGTGCCAAAGCCAAAGTGAAAGCTGTAGAATGAGTTAATAGTAATATCCCTGCTGAAGAGAATAGAGAAGGTATTACACGGTTTTGGAAAAACTCCTATTGATTTATATATGCTTAAGTGCAGTTATAAATGTTTTGGCTGCTGGTTAAGCAGCAGCAATCTGATGTATTTCACAAATGGAGAAAAATGAATGAAATCATGTGCATGATTATGAAACAAACTGCTGCCTGTCTTTGCAAGGTGGGAGAATGTGGTCTTTTTTCACTGTAACTTTACTTCAACCTTCAGGTTTTTCCTTTTGCTTCTCTTCCCTGTTTGATTGTAATTCTTGGCAGACACGTGCTTGCCTTTCTCCTGCATACACACTCCTAGCTGTGTTCAGCTACGTTTTGATGACCCCACTACTTCGTTTCCCTGACTGTTATGCTGCAGCTCTGTATCAAATTCTCATCACTCTGCATGGATCACTCTCTTTGCTCTGTCTGTCAGCCAGATTCAGGACATTTCTCTCACCTTAGTTTAACCTTGTGATCCTTTCCATGTTAGCTTTCTTACTGTTTCTTTTTTCAGTTTTACTATGCATTCTGACCCTCTGTGGCTGTAAACAGGTCAGTGCGGATATGTGGAGCTACTCCACTTTCTATCAGCCTAGGAACTGGTCTCATATGTCTGAATTTAGGCAGAAATCTCACTGGATTCTGCTTGAATATATTTGCAGCTCAGACCCTGCTTTGAGATCTCCTATGTGCATTTCGATTACTTCTGGCTTATACTAGTCTGTGCTTTTAATAGGTATTTCCATATATTTTTCATTAGCCTAAGAGCAGTTATTGCTGTTATTTTGCCCATATTGGGAGGCAGAAAAAAACTGCAGATGAAGGTGTGAAATCCCAGCCCTACTGACTGGAGTCTTCCACTAACTGACCGCTCCACCTGAGAAGAGAGGGCAGTCAGGAGTTACCATGCACATGCTTTTGCAGCTCCATCTCTCAAATAGATATCACACAGGAATACTTTCAAAGCTCTGATTGCAAGTGGTAAAGTCAGGTTTCCCCTTCAGTTTCCATATTACTCTTTATGTGACCGAACAGTAATACAAGCTGAGAACTTCAGAATGTGCTGAGCAATTACTGTCTCGAGTTTCCATCAGAAACTCATCAGGAAGTGAGCATCCAAATCTCTAGGTGGCTTTGAAACTTTCAGCCCATACCACTGAGCATCAATTTGTCTTCATTTAAACTATACCTTAAGTGTACTTAGTCCGGACAGAGCAGATATGCCCAGCCATAATGATAAATAAAGAAGTTTTGCTATTAGCCATGTCCTATTTATGGAATTTCCCACCAGTGACTCAGAATGAATCATTAATGATTCCAAGCAAAAACGATAGCAGTCTGTCTCCTCTCTGCCTGCAAGTGGGTGTGTGGGATTTAGCAATCTGGTGAAATAGGCAGTGTTTTCTCTTCATGGGCTGTGGGATCCCAGCTTCTTCACATTGCAACCATATGTTTGCTCTAACACCTACTCAAAGAGTTTTCGAGCTGACCAAAGTACATTGCTAGCAGCAGGTTAGAAGATGACCTGGAGCAGAGCCTTTGCCAGCTGATAATAGCTCAGGGCCTGAGCAGTGGGAACTAGGGATGTTTAGAGAAGTTTTTCTGAGCAGATGAAAGTCGAAATCATTTAATTTCTCATTGTGCTGTTTCTGCTTTCACAGCAGTGGAATTGCTCTCTACACTGAGGTCAATTCATAGACCTGTGGTTCCATGCCATTGCTAGTGTAAAAAAGGGCAGATTTCACTCTGTTTGATCTAGCTGAGTGGTCTGAAGGGATTCCAGCACTTGAGAAGTTCCTGTTCCTTGTTACTTTGCCAAGTATTAACCCCTTAGATTGCCATTTTCCATATCAGTTGTCTGCCATGGTCTGGAAGTCCATTAACTTTCAATTGGCTCAACTGTTTCTGAGAGGGAAATTAAGGAGATATTTTTCAATGAGTGTCAAGTAGGTTGGAAGAGATTTAAGATCATCCATAATCTTCCTGTGTCACAGAACCAAGTACCACAAAACAAGGCAACCTTTTTGTGCTTCAGAACATGAACCTTGGCAGTAGTATATTCTGAAAGTGTGTTTGGCTATCTTTAGAAAGAAGCAATCAACATGTGGTTTAATAATGAATGCAGTTGCCTGTGTGATCTTAACTTGGCTCCTGTTTGAGCTGTGTTATGATTATGTCTGATGGCATAAACAGATTTTCCACTAGGGCCTTCTTAAGAAAATGGTTTTTGGTAAGTGTTTGCTTCCCATGCTGAAAATACATGTATATAGGGCAAGGAGGAGCTTTACTGTGATCTTCTTGTTCTTCCATTCTGCTTTTTGTTATGATGGAGCGCAGAGGAGAAGACAAGAATGCTCGCAGCTGTGTCTGTGCTTCCTGTCTGACCTTGTCCTGCTGTGCCCTCCTGATCCTTGACGCTGGGTGTTCACATATTCAGGGTTCTTATTTATTGCCTTAGCCATTCTGTGAATCAAAATTTTGAGCTGCTTTTACATTGACACTTTTGTGCTGCTTGGGTCTTCCTGAAGATACCTTCACAGTCTTGGTAGGACAGGATAGTTCTATTCACCATTTTACTAGACAGTAGTGAGGGAAATGCTTTGGTGGAGATAAGATACTTGAGGGTTGGGATAGTCCACTTTAGTTTTGACAGCTTAAAGCTTTTACAACATTTGGGGCACTTAAAACACAAAATCCATCCGCTTCAAGTGGGTAGAGAGTGTGATGCAGAGAACTCATCATCTACCGACGTGTCTTCAGAGTTTCAGGTGTCCAGGAAATTAAGCACAGGATTCAGTTCCAGTTGAACTGGCTTGTCTTGCTTCAGAGAGCATTCTGTGCGAGAAATGGGGATTTAATCGATTTCTCTGCAGTTGTGCTCAGATGGCTTAAACAGATGCCTAATTCAAAATGGGGAAAATATTCCCTACAAAGAAGCATTCATGGACTTCGATTGACAATAGATAGGCTGCTCAGTTTGAAGATTTGGGGTTTTTCTTAGCAGTTTTTTTGGATAATTACTCGATTTCTTTTCTTCTATACAGTATTTATTACTTAGTTTGAAAATTTCAGTGTTGATTGTGCATGGCTTACTTCAGGGAACTTGTATCCTTATCAAAGGCAGAGTATTATGTCCATAAAAATGATATGACTAACTACAAAATGTATTGAATTATCTGAAATGAAAATTACAGTCTTCTTTTCTTGGATGTGAATAAAACCACTTGCTTTTGGTAGTATAAGGATTGAAACTGATTTGAGAAAATCAACATGAGCTGGCAGTGTGCGCTCGCAGCCCAGAAAGTCAGCTGTATCCTGGGCTGCATCAAAAGGATTGTGCCCAGCAGGTCAACGGAGCTGATCCTGCCCCTCTACTCTGCTCTTGTGAGACCTCACTTGGAGTATTGTGTGCAGTTCTGGTGTCCTCAACATAAAAAGGACATGGAATTGTTGGAACAAGTCCAGAGGAGGGCCATGAGGATGATCAGGGGACTGGAGCACCTCCTGTATGAAGATAGGAAGAGAATGTTGGGGCTGTTGAGCCTAGAGAAGAGAAGGCTGTGTGGAGACCTCATAGCAGCCTTCCAATATCTGAAGGGGGGACTTAGGGATGCTGGGGATGGACTCTTCATTAAGGACTGTAGTGAAAGGACAAGGTGTAATGGGTTCAAACTTAAAGAGGGGAAGTTTAGATTGGATGTGAGGAAGAAATTCTTTACTTTGAGGGTGGTGAGGCACTGGAATGGGTTGCCCAGGGAAGTTGTGAATGCTCCATTGCTGGTGGTGTTCAGGGCTGGGTTGGACATAGCCTTGGATGACATGGTTTAGTGTGAGGTGACCCTGCCCATGGCAGGGGGGTTGGAACTGGATGATCTGGGGGTCCTTCCTAACCCTAACTATTCTATGATTCTATAAAATTAGTGTTGCTGGAAGGCAAAGTAGTCTGTGCAATCTGCCACCACATTGTCTTTCTCATGATACACTGTTTTTCCTGCTGCTCCAAATATTAGTATTACTGAAGCTCTTTCTCTTGTTGGATAGGAGATGGGAAGGTGGAGATCCGGGCGTATCCAATCAGAAGACACCTACCACTATCCTCCTAACACCAGAGAGGAAGTTTCATAGCTTTGGGTATGCAGCGAGAGATTTCTACCATGACTTGGATCCCACTGAGTCAAAGCACTGGTTGTATTTTGAAAAGTTTAAGATGAAGCTGCATACCACTGGTGTAAGTAATAACCAATTCCCTTGAACAGTTGTTAATTTGCAACTCAGGTTACCTTCCTGTGAGCAGTACTAGGTTTCGCCCAAAGATCATCAACTAGATGTGATGCAGTTCTATATCTATGTTTAGAGATTAAATAAAATAAATTCAGTTAACGTTTTGATTCATTTTGCTTCTTGCTGCATTTGGCAAGTGTATTTTGCCAGCCTTGTTTTTAGATCTTCTAGTTCAGTGTCTGCTTTGCTTAGATCTTCATGTCCTAATTTGCCTGGGTGAAATTCATAGCTGTCGAGGGGAGTCTGCATGAAGTTGGTTTGTTTTATAACTCTAGTCAGAAAACAGAAATGGAACATAAGAGCCATCCAGAACTCAAGTGCAGAGGAGCAAATTTACCCTGAGTTCATTGTCAAAACTGCAAGTGCAAATCATGTTGCTAATTTGACATTATTCCAGCTGATTATATTTTTGTCTTTAATCCATTCTAGAGTTTTGGGACTTGGCCAGTACTTTCTGTAATGAGGTGATTTCTGGTTTCATGTGTTGGTGGGAAGCCAAAAATCTCTGCTTTAAACTCTTGGATTCAATATCTTGCATATGCAGCTTTGTTGCAATTAATTACAGATACATTTATTGTAGTTCTTTAATATTTAGTCCATATTTCTTTCTCTGCCTGCAGTTATCTGTGGGTACGGTAGGTGTTTAAAAACAAAGTCTAAAATAAACAGCAGATGGCATGCTCCAGGAAATTCAAGTGATGAGTTAGATCCTCTTCAGAACAATTTTGTCACTTTTTCCTAACCAGGTGGATAATCAAGAATTCCCTTTCCTCAAGCAGTGGGAATTAATTTAATGTTTTCCTTTTCCTTTTAATAACTTCCACTTTTTTTCTTTCATGTAGAACCTCACCATGGAGACAGACCTGACAGCTGCAAATGGCAAAAAAGTCAAAGCACTTGAGATTTTTGCTTACGCTCTGCAATACTTTAAGGAACAGGCATTAAAGGTAGGGTGATGCCTCCTTATCTAGATTTGCTGGTTTTATAACTGGTATAAACGTGAGCTGAGCCCTTCTAACCTTGCCAAGCTCTGGCCTCAGTAGTGTTTGATGTAAACAAAGTAAGGAAGCTGTAGAAACTCTAGGCAGGCTGTGGACTCTGGAGACTTCACAATAACCTGAAGTGATTTCCCCTCACACAGGGGAAGCTTGATTCACTAATAGTTAAGTGCATCACTGAGATGCAGAGTTCTGAATATCTTCTTACTGACTTAAATATTTACCACTGCCTTTTTTTTTTTTCATGGAAAAAATGTTGATTTGAAAAGACAATGAAAAAGTGCAGATGCTGAAGCACAGGAATAAGTTTTGAGGCTGTGTCCTGTCCTCATCTCCTATACTTCTGCTGGAGCAACACGTTGTTCTGTGTTCACACAAGGTTCTCTCTCATGGGAGCAGAGTAGAGGACCAAGATCGCCTCCTTCGTGACCAGCAGATCACAGTTTTGATGTTCCCATTATAAGAAGGACATGGAGCTGCTGGAGCAAGTCCAGAGGAGGCCATAAGGATGATCAGGGGACTGGAGCACCTCCTGTATGAAGACAGGATGAGAATGTTGAGGCTGTTCAGCCTGAAGAAGGCTGTGTGGAGACCTCATAGCAGCCTTCCAGTATCTGGAGGGGACCTACAAGGATGCTGGAGAGGGACTCTTCATCAGGGACTGTAGTGATAGGACAAGGGGTAACGGGTTAAAACTTAAACAGGAAAAGTTCAAGTTAAATATAAGGAAGAATTTACCGTGAAGGTGGTGAGGCACTGGAACAAGTGAAAATACAGACATCCGTTTGGCGTTTAATTTGTAAATTCATACTGTGTTCTGATGGACTGCCTCCATTTATGTTGCTTTTCTCTTTTCTGCTCCCCCCGCTGTGGCTGGTATGGCTTTTTGTTTTCTATTTCCCATTTGAAATGTTGAAATACTCATTTCTCATAACATTCTTCTTGGGACACAAAGTGGTTTTTCATATTCTTTTGTAAAATTTATGTCCCCAGGAAACAGTTTTTGAGATTTAAAATCTCATATAAACAGTCAAACATAAGTTAAGTACACACCAGCTTCAAATGCACCACTGTAAAGTCCATGTAAGCAAGTTGCTGGGTCAAATCGGCGTATTCATCCCAGCAAGCATTATTTAAAATAGCCTTGTTAAAATGTAACCTACTTTTTTGGATGGGTTTAACTTATTCTCTGTGAGATCTCTTTATGGCAACAGGGAAATGTAATTGCCATTACAGCTCCAACTCCTCATCTTGTCAAAGACTTCACTAGATTTTGGGGTTGATCATGAGGTTACAGACTTGAGCCCATGCATAGTCTGGGGACATTCTTGGTGAATGCTGTTGGGTTCCATATATATGCTGTCCTATCTGTTCAAAGCTTCATCCTTTCTTGATGTTAATAAATGCCTGTGACTTGTGTATGCATGCTGAAACTAATAGAACGAGCAATGTAAATGAAGTGTTACTTTGCACCATAATCTGTCCATTCCCATGCCCTGTGCAATATAAAGGTAGCACTTTTCCAGCCTGGATTTTGAACTGCAGCATAGATAAACTAACGCAACACCTTGGCACAGCACATGCAGAAAGAGTTTTTTACATTCTAAAGGCCTGTTGTTCACCTTTCTGAACCTTTCCCTGTTTGGATGGAGATTTAGATAGGACATATGGTAATGACATTTTGCTTGGAACCTTTCCCAAAACATGTCAGTATATCACCTAATTTGCAAATGCAATACAGACTTTCCTCTTTCTAAGGGGAAAAAAAGGAACAATAAAAGAACTAAACTGGTCTTGAAAGTTTGCTTAGAGCAGTTATTTTTTTAAAGGGTTTAACTCTAACTTCCTCTTGTTAACCGAGTTGTAAAAAGTTGATTTAAGGGTAAGTGGTGTATAAAGAAGTCATTGAAAGACCCAGATTGTAAAGCATAACGTTCATCAGTGATACCTCAACTATATTTCTGTGCATTAATCAAGGTGCAAGTGTGAATTCCTCAAGTGAACAGCAAATCCCACACTGTGACTAAGAATGTACAGAAATGTTCTGTAACATTCAGCAATGCAGGATCTGCTTTTGGAAAAACTAACTTTTCTGCTCCATGTTAAGCAGTAAACTTTTCTATAGGCCTCCTTGAGAAAGCATCAACCCTAATCCCGGCTTTTGGCACAGTAAAGCATTCTTGACAGGTTGGCAATTATTCTGATTTGTAGTGTGGACGGAAGAGGAAAGGAATTGAAAAGAGAAAGTTACTGTTACTGAGCCAGCAGAAAAGAATGTTTTCTTATCAAGTGGACACCCATAATTTTGCATTGACCTCTGGTTTCATTTCCTTTAGGAGCTCAGTGACCAAGGAGGCTCAGACTTCGAAAACACTGAAGTAAGATGGGTCATTACAGTGCCTGCTATTTGGAAGCAGCCTGCAAAGCAGTTTATGAGGCAAGCTGCCTACAAGGTAAGATTACAGGCTGAATGTAGAATACCTCCTTCAACAATAAGCTAAATGATAAACTTTATTTGGGACAATTAGCTCTGGTATAAACTTGTATACAAACGGTCTGGAAAAGAGACTAGTAACACCAAAGAGTAGTTAACTCTACCAAGCAGTAGCTTTGAGTAGGACATGTTTACCTCTTAAATGACTTTTTCTTTCTATTTGCTTTCATATATTGGTGTCCCTCATTCTGATGTTTTAGTCTTGTGCACTCTGTTTCTGCTGAATTTGGTGCACATGAAAACGATGCAGTTTTGAGACCCAAGGGAAAGCTGATTTGAAAGTACTGCACACAGTTTGGTTTTGTTATTTTCTTTAGGTCATCACAGACTTTTAAAGTAAAACAAAAATAAAGAATAAGGAAGAGGAGGGAAAGCAAAGAGCCTGCTCAGTGGGATTTTTCTTCCCCAGTTCCCATTTTCCCACAGTAGGAATGAAAGGATTGTGAACTGGATAGTCTGGATATAAACCTAAATTCAAATGTTACTTGCACCAGTAAGAGGTTTATCTGCATTTTAACTCTTTCCCCCTAAACCTCCCCAAATATGTACACCTTCCATATGCATGTCCTTTATTTCAAATTCAGTTTGTGTCTTTAACACACGAGATATACACATTCTTCTTGTCATCAGGATCCTCATTTTCTGATTTGATTTCTATTTATTTACTTTGGTCAGAGACTTGCAGACCCATTGGCAACAGCAATGTGATGCACGTTATGTAAAATACCTCCAGTAGATCATGAGTATATTGCAGAGTGCTCCTGGGAAGCACCCAGATTTTTCTGACTGTTTCTAACCATCTCTAATGTTGAGCAACATTTTTCTTAACAGTCTTTATTGTGGGATTGCTAATGCTAGTGCCAGAAGCAAAACACTCTTAAAGTTCTGATGGAAGGACACGGTTGTAGGTAAATCTGAAACACTAGAGACCCATTCATTATCTCTGTATATTGTTGTCTGCCTGCTGTCTGTGTGCATGTGTGCTCGCGAACTGGGAGCTGTGTAAGGAGCAGAGCAGGGCAAAGTAGATCTCTTGGCATTTCTCATTTGTGGCACAATGGAATGTTGTTAATTAGTGTCTGTGTCTGTGGTTGTGTCTGTGATTGTTGTACTTCTGTCAGCAAGCTTGATAAACCGCAAAGACTGACAAGGCTTTTAACTTGGGGTGTGTGATCACTTACAGGAAAACAGGAGTTTAGGGAGGTAATTGCTGTTTATTTGACACATGGTTCACCTTTTCAAAGTAATGGGGATGAAGAAGTGCAGAACACGGAGAATTCTGCATTGCCATTCAGTCTTCCTGATTCCTATGGCTGGATCCAACACATTCCTCAAACCAGTATGTACCAGAAGTTGCAGCTGGCTATTGCAATATGCAAACATCTTGAAAATGAGAGCTTGTCCTAAGAGTAATTGGGGCATCCAGTGAAGTGTGAAAAGGCAGTGGCAGAAATTTTGCTACTGGAAATGCACTGACATACAAGCAGTAGTCTAAGCTGAGTTAACTAGTGGGAAGTGTTAATGAGTTGTGGAAATGAGTAATCTGTAGCAAGTGATTTAGCTCAAGGAGAACAAAAATACTGATGGCTTCAGTCATTGGTTTACATTGTAAAGTCCAGCTTTTCTGGAATGTTTAAATAGTTGTCTAGGCAAGGCTAAATATTGCATGGGATTAATGAAGTCCAGTAAGAAGTGTTGTAGATCTGCTTCTGCACTCAACATCCATCAGCTTATGTACAGCCTGCTGTCTCACTGCACCTCTGATACCTCATTCTGCCTTGTCTTAAACAAAACATTGCTAGCCTGGAACTCTTAATCTGTCCAACAGCTCCTGCCATGTCCCCTTCCAGCTGCTGTCTCTTCGGAATGAGTAATCTGGGTGTTCCCTTTCTGCTCACAGCTCCTCCTCTCTCCTTCCACCCAGCCTACCAAAATCCTGCTGGTCCTGTCTGCATAACAGCTTTTCCTCCCGGTACATGCTGCTGTGCTTTCATCAAGGCTGTCGCTGATTTTGCATCTTGGTTACTGCAGCATCATTTCCTTGGCTTTGTAATCTGGTCTGTTTTATATTTCTCAAGGGTATTGCTGCTAAAGGGGCTTGTAGCCTCATTTGACAGGGAATTAACCTGCATTTGACTCCTTCATCTGTGTCAACTCAGACATACACTGCATGTCCTGAACATGAGCATCTGTAATGTTAACGCATTTTCCTCCTCGGAACCCCTCTCTAAAATGCTGCTTTTATTCACGCCTGCAAAAACTTGAGTGTGATGAATACACTAATATGTGAAAACTGCTCCTCATTTCTTCTTGCTGTTACTCTGCCTGCCCCATCTGTGTCCATCTGTTGTGCTTTTTATCTCCTTAACTCTTGATACTTGTTACCGCTTCAAAGCAGGTATTTGTTCTCATTTGTCTTGCTCTCTGGGGCTTCCTGGGTGTCTTAAGTTCGATAGGCTGTAGAGAGCTGCATGACTTTGCATCTTCACTTTGCTGAATCAGAATAGCTTTATTCCTGAATAACAGATGCTTCTTCCTGCCCCTCATGCTCAATTCTTATATGTCCATAGTAGTTCTGAAGCTGTGTCACACTTGTTAAGGCATGGTTCACCCAGAGAGAGCTCTGTGGCAGGAGCAGAGTGTAATCTGTAGGACCTCCTTTGTCTGAAGGTTCCTTTCTCAAAGCATGTCTGCTGAGATTAATGTGCATTGAATCTGTGTTTGTTCCATCCTGAAGAATGACTCTTAGGATGCACTAGTCAGGTTTGCAATTGTCCCCACCAGTAAAATGTAAGGTGTTGTAAATAGCATTAACATTTCTTGTTTCTGTGTCCTAGTTGTTCCATTTACAATTCTTTGCTTTGGTGTAGTTCTGTCAGAAGTGCTGTACTTATCATTAGTAGAAGGAATCCCATTCTCGTGAAGAACTCTCTTCGTGAGTAATTAATTCAAATTGCTCGTCTGTTTTCTTATAGTGGAGACCTTGGCAGTGTGGTCTGGTTGGCCAGCAAGGGGAAGAACACCCTGCTCCTGTGGGTGGGACCTGCCCTTATTCCTGTCCTTGCAGAAGCAATGACATTCAGCTGCCTGCACTGGGCCTGGGGTTTAGACCCCAACATGAAAAGATGACTTAGGTGTTGAGGCAAGCTGCTGCCTGCTCCTGAGAGTGGCACTTACAGCCTCATCACGATGGCGTGTGAACACAGACGCACACACAGGATCATCTCTGTATCATCTGAGGTCCTCCTGACCCAAGAAAATTCAGTGTTCTGTTAGTCTTGTGTTACTGATGACAAAAAGCACTTTGCTGTCTTAATATATTACTGTGAGAAGCACTTTTAATCCCTTCTCCAGATGAAATTCAGGCACTGTACATTGTTTATTAGAGGACCAAAGATCCAATACTCTTGGCAGAGTGTTTCTTTTTAGCAAAAGCATTCTTCTAGCTCATCTTTCAGTTCACATTCTTTGGGTGCTGTAAGTGCAGAGCAGAATCTGCAGACTGGAATTCCTTGAGCATGCCAGTAGGAATAAGGTTTTAAGGAAGAGTCTGGAATGTGGCAGGAGTATGTGAATGCAGAAGCTGTAAAATAAGAAAGTAAAAGATGGCATACCAGTTGCACTCAGGGCAGAGCAAAGGGAAGGGAAAAAATAGCGCATAGCTATTTAGCTTGCCTTAAATATCCTGTAGGCTTGCAAACATCAGTTACCAGGTCTGCTTTGAGACATTGAGGGTTCTTTTCTTTGTAATATGAACTGTCGGTTTTGAAATGGAGTTCTGGAGCTCTGAAGTACATTTATATTTCAGTTACACATAGCAAATAAAATCATTTGCATGGTAAGCTTGCATAATTAAACAGAGGCAGTCTGGGTTATAGGGTTAAGCGTGTGGGCCTGGAATTACAGGGGATTTCTTTAACGAGCTCTTATGCTGAATATGTATTAATTTTTTCCCATCAGTTCATGGTAGAATTGATGATGAGATTTATTTAACACTTTGTGTTCCAGGCTTACATTACATTACAGTGATCAGTACCAGCCCGCTCTGTAGAAACCTTCATAGAAAAGTAAACGATTTTGGTGAAAGAGTAATGTGACAGCACATGAAATTCCTTGCTAATAAAAAAGTGATGTGAAGTGTGTTTGATTTGTAACCAGATGACCAAAAAGACTTAATCAGATTGACATCTGTGAGGCTGAGCTACACTAATTCCTATATAAATAGATTCTCTGATACATAAACCACAGACAACTGAAAATTATTTGTCTAGGCACAATGTAGCAGACTTCTGCCTTGTCTGCTTCCACTGCTCTTTCAAAGAAATCACCAGCTTCCCAGTGCTTCTTATGCCTGCACATCATTGCCTTTTTATGTAGTTTATAGCAGAGATATGTTAACCATCCTGATTATTTATAGCATCTGGGCTTCTCTTGAGTCCATGCTTCCACTTTGGTAATATTAAGATCTTTTTAATCATAAGGATTAAAATTAAGTGATAGGGAGGATTCTGCATTTTGTCTCTGTGTTTAATTAGGGAAGGATAACTAATTGAGGAGTGAAGATTACAAAGTGGGAACTCAGCACAGTGGGAAATGGTGTACTAATTGATCTCAGTTCGCACATTTTGATTACCCAGGCAGGCTCACATGAAAGCAGAGGCAGTTGACAAAGCCATCTGCTAACCGTGTTCTATACGTTTCTGTTTGTCCACTTCTGTAGCACAGGTTGGATTATTTGGTGGTTTTCTTTTTATCTTGCTGAGAAGGTAAAATAGAAGAAAAAATCTAGAAGTTGTAGCTACGAAGAGAAAAGAAGTACAAGCTGTAAGTGGAACCGTAGTGAAAAAGAAAGCCCAAGGTACAAAATCAGGTGCAACTGGCAGAAAATAGCAAGTATGCAGTTTTCTCAGTGAAACTGCTCTCAGTCAGGGCCATTTCTCTCACTTTAATAAATCAGCCTGAGTCATAAGGACGGGGGAGCCTGAGACATGAGGAGAGTACTGCAGTAGGAAGAGAGCCAGGCTTTGCTGTTTGTGGTAACCGGTGCATGCCCATGGTTCAAAAAGCATTTCCAGAATACCATAACATGAAAAATTTAAAAGCTTTTGAGAATTTAATGGCTTCATTTTTCTAATGCAAGCTACTCATAAAACTTGCAGCTAATGTCCTCCTGCACCTTAGGGCATACAATGTAATGCAGCAAAAACTTCTTGGTAATACAACTTGGAACTAAGCTCTCCTTTACTGCACAAATGTGATCTGTGGCAACAGCCACTTGGGAATGAGCTGCAGCAGCATTAACCTCGTTGGAAATCTGGTCTTGGTGCTGCTGTGGATCCATTTACCATCAACCTGTCAGTGAATGTAATCCTCCCCTTAGTATATCATCATTCGGCAATATTTGAGTCAGCTTTAGTAATGCTAATGTGGATTATTTATGGTCCTTGCAAAAATTTTGGAGCAGTGAAAGGGCAAGGATGCAACAAAAGAAGCAATATGGAGATTCCTTTTTTGTGCAACGAAAGAAGTTGGTGATTTCAGTCTTATGGCTGTTCCTTACCTTGTAAGGGGTCCAAGAGTCTTCCCCTTATAAAACTGGGGTTACTTCCAAGACCAAAATGTGATAGACTAGATGTGATGTCCTGAATAAGGTCTGCTGTGGTTATTGGTGTTCTTTTTCTGTCTCACAAATACAAGGAATCCTTTTCTCTCTCATGATGACCCAGAAAACTTGTGTCATGCCTCTGTGTAGCAAGAAGTTGTGGTTCACAGAAGCTTTTTTGAGGAATAGGCAGAGGTTAGGTGCAGAACCTTCTCCATGCATTGTGAACAGAAGTGGGGCTAATGCTGCATTGTGACTGATAGGCAGTGGCCATAATTGAGATGTTTCCTTCCTTATGTTCCACTTCCTTTCCTCGAGGCCTGCTAATCACCACATGCTACAGTGCTAATTTCCAAGCCATTCTGCTCAGACATCTGCTCTTGGATTCATCCAAGTCGCTGGTTTAACCTGTGAGTGTTAAACTACAGAGCTGTTTCCTAGAAAAGTGAAGTGAAGGTTTTTAGATTTAAATGAGGAATAATCCTCTCAACATGCCATGAAGAGAAAGTAGAACTTCTGTATCTCTGTTTCTGTCTGGAAAGCAGCCACTTCAAGAAATTCAGTTCCAGTCTGCATCTTCCAGGGGCAGTGGAGAACAGACAGTATATAGTGGGGGTATGTAAGTCCTCATTTTCTGTCTTAAGGACAGCAGAATCTTTTACACTGGAAGAGATTCAGGGCAGAATGCTATACAGTGCAAAATGGCAACTGGATTTTCACACCACTCTTCCCAATAGTTGGCAAGCTGAAATAGTTTCCATTGAAAGTGCTACATGGATGCACCTCCTCATGATGCAGGCTCCCATGCGGGGCAGAAGAGAAGAAAGGGAAGGGCTTGCAACGGGCTTCGACAGGGGTATAGGTTCTATGACTGCACCAGAAAGCATTCAAACAGCAGTGTGTTTGGAGCAAAGGGTTTGCAACGGGCTTCGACAGGGGTATAGGTTCTATGACTGCACCAGAAAGCATTCAAACAGCAATGTGTTTGGAGCTATAGGTGCTGTCTTGTGCTGCTGGGAGATATGTCAGCCCTTCCCCATCTCTCCTCAGTCTGTTCAAAACAGATGTGAACTCTCAGGGAGACAGCACCGCTCCTGTGGCTGGTGCACATCTTGGTTCATGAGCTAGCTGTGTGCTGATGTGCACAAAAGAGGGGAATCAAAGACTGAGGGAGTAGAACAAGCAGCAGTATGTGGCAGGCAACCCTGAAATCATCTCCATGGTCAGTTCAGCATGAACAGTCTTTTCCTTTGAGAAGTAAGCAAATGACAAACAGTCCTTAAAAGTTAAAGGTGTATTCTTTGAGTGAAAGCATGACTTCAGAGTAAACATGTGGCTTACATTTCTGGGTGATTTCTGGCAGGTATAAACCAGCTCAAGATTGTCCCGAGGACCTTTTTCTTTGAATCATACAACATGTGTACCAGTTTTGGGGTAGGTTAGTGTTACTCTGTCAGAGCTGTCACAGCACAGGTTTGAATTATACATGTCCTCAGGCTTTTGAACTAAGACCAATGAAGGGACTTGCTCCAACTGTCGGAGGAGGGGGACATTTTCAAAGACTTAACAGAGAGAAGCTTTTGTTGTCACCACTTTTATTTTCTACAAGAAGCCACGTTTGCCTTAGCATTTGGACTAGAAGTCTAATGGTAATCCTTTTTACATTTAGATAGTCAATACTCTATTCTTTCAGTATTCTGCTAGTGTCATATCTAGGAATTTGGCAGTATTTCCTCTTCTCAGCCTTCTCGTTGCTCCTACTACACAGGAGAACTTTATGTTTTATAGTGTTGGACGGAGCCTTAAAGCTCATCTACTTTGAGCCCATCTGCAATGGGCTGGAACACCTTCTACTAGACCAGGTTGCTCAAAGCTCTGTCTGAGTATTTCCATGAGTAATACTTCATAGACCTCAGGAGCTCTTGAAATTATCTTCCTCTTTTCCCTCTCTGGCTTCCATTATGCATTTTAAGAGTTTCAAAGTTTGTAGTGTATCTTACCTTTGGTAAATTATATTGTTTGGTAAATCTAAAAAGGGAAATAATAACACAAAATCCAGAAGACCTGATGAGGATGGGGTTTAATAATAGAATCAAATAGTGCTGGTAATCCAAAGGTTGAAAATACAAAGAATCCATTTTAAAAATCTTGTATAAAATAGGAGGTATAGAAATTCACAGGTAAAGCAATCTGAACTCTAAGCTGGGTAACAGCAACCCCAGGAAAAAATAAACTGAGGCAGTTTGACTGTGCTTAGCAAAGGCATTAATCTCAATAAGACAGCTTAGCCATCCCTAACAGATTGGTTTATCTAATCAGTGACCACACAAATGCAGAAGTTCTGACTGTAGTCAGTGCACAAAATTCATTATTTGGAGTGTGCTGGAAGTAAAAGTCACACTTCATTGCAGTTCCAGGTGCCACATTTATCTTCCTGCTTTTCAGTATGGGATAATGCCATAGTTTCTGAACAGCCACCGGGAGGGAGCAATGTAATTCTATTTCTTCTCATAGGAGCAGCTTTATTGATAAGTTAGTAATTGGAAGTGAAGTATCAAATGGATTCTGCTTTAGTCCAAACCAGCCTGCTAAGTAGCATGATCAAGTATGTGTATGATGTATATAGCCAGCTAAATTATTCAGAGTCCAAGCACTCCCATTCCAATGAACTTCAGTAATAGTTCCAGTGTAAACCTGGATATTGAGTAGGATACTCAGAAATTGATGCATTTGTTTTAGTGGATTGTTTCACAAAGTTTGGTCTAAGCGAGTTGCAAAACCAGATGCTTGTAGCAGAATTGAAGGCAGAATTGAGCTCCAAGTTCATTCTCATGCTTTTAAGCACAAGACAAAGATTTCTCTACAACCAAATACAGGAATCATAGAATAATTAGGGTTGGAAAGGACCTTAAGATCATCTAGTTCCAACACCCCTGCCATGGGCAGGAACACTTCCCACTAAACCATGCCACCCAAGGCTATGTCCAACCTGGCCTTGAACACTGCCAGGATTCACAGCTTCCCTGGGCAGCCCATTCCAGTGCCTCACCACCCTTACAGTAAAGAATTTCCTTATATCCAATCTAAACTTCCCCTGTTTAAGTTTTAACCCTTTACCCCTTGTCCTATCACTACAGTCCCTAATGATGAGTCCCTCCCCATCATCCTTATAGGCCCCCTTCAGATACTGGAAGGCTGCTATGAGGTCTCCACACAGCCTTCTTTCTGTAGGCTCAACAGCCCCAACTTTCTCATCCTATCTTCATACAGGAGGTGCTCCAGTCCCCTGATCATCCTTGAGGTGCTCCAGTCCCCTGATCATCCTTGTGGCCCTCTTCTGGACTTGTTCCAACAGTTCCATGTCCTTTTTATGTT
>JASSUY010017035.1:0-36885 GCA_032466535.1 Forpus xanthops
CTGCCCCATCCCTGGCAGTGTTCAAGGCCAGGTTGGACACAGGGGCTTGGAGCAACCTGCTCTAGTGGAAGGTGTCCTCGCCCACAATGCTGGTGGTGCTCCAGAAGTTACAGGGCTTTCAGGCCTTGACTGCAAGAAACATCACTGAGAAGCCTTGTGCTTCTGCTCTCCTTTATCAGAGACTAGAAGAGCATCCAGGTCTGAACCTAAAAGCACTTTGAAGGAGGAGAACAGAGAGCCTTTTCCAGAGCACACAGGCAGCGTTAGGTCAGGCTTCTCTAACATAAGAAAAGCTCAAGCCACAAGCACACAGCACAGCTTCTTTCTGTAAAGAACCAAAAGTTCTCAGCATACAGGGAGTATCCCCTTCCTGACCATCAGCATTGTGCCTCTAACCACATCTTTTGGCCTCTCTGTACATGGGAGCAGTGTTCTGGTACCACGAGCTTTTGAAGGGACACTCCATCCCTCGCACTAATTGCAGCCCATGTGTTGCACCCGCCTAAAATAATGAAGCAGTGGGACAGCAGGCACAGCATCCTGAGATCAGAAATGACTGGGAAAGAGTGGAAAAATGAATAGGTTGGCTCTGGAAAGGGTGCTCAAACATTGCTTCCCAGAGAGTTTTACTATTTACCTCAGGTTTGCAGGCCATTTCATTTAAATCCTTTGGCTGAAAAAGAGGTTGATTTCCATAATGCACTATAATCCTGCTGCCAGATTTAGACAAATGTGGAGCCTGGCCAACTTTCAAGGATGATCTATGGGAATTGTCTATATGCTGTAGGTCAATCCAAGAGGACTCTGGCAACCATAACTTTAGCTAAAGAAAACAAGGTGCTGCTCGCTTCCTGCAGCACTACTCCAGAAATAGCTGTCCCTACATTGATAGCTAGATACACGTCTTTTTATCTGCTCTCCTTTCCACATTAGAGATCACCCAAGGAGAAGGTGTTGCACCCAAGGCACAGATAGGAACATTGCTATTTTCCACTCACTCGCTTTCCACAGTCCCAGGTTTTTGCATTAATTACTTGTGAAAGTCTTTCCTGTCTTTCCAAGGGCTACAACCCTCTTCCCTTCCCCAAGGGATGGATGATGTTATCAGAAAGTAGGACACATTTGGCTCTGTCCTACCTTCCGATGGGCCTGGAGCAGTTCTCACAGATGGCAGGATGCTGATAATAACATGGGCTGTCCTCCTGCATCACAGACAGCAAAATGAGGCACTGGGAGATCCCTGGAGAATGCCCATGTAGACCTGGGGGAAGCAAGAGAAAAGACCATATGCAGCAGCAGCAGCTTCTGGCCAGTAACTGAAGCAGTATGAATGGTGAGGGGAGCCAAATGGAGGCCTGCTAAGCATGGGTGACCAGCCACAGAGTCTGCCTTCAGGAGGTACCTGCTGACTGTGCTGCTGAACACATTCCAGCTGGCTCTCCCCTAAGGAACTCACTGCCCCAGTGCTGACAGCAGAAAACCTTTTGTCAGTGGAGGAAACGGCTCTGACTCAAAAGCACAGAGGGAATGGAGCTGGTGAGTAACGTGGTGCTGTTTACACACAGTCACATTGCTGACTACAACGGTTGTAGTTCCTTCTACCAGTTTCTTTTTCCTTTGGCAAGTTCTTCGGTGCCTGCTTATTCCTCAAGTTTAACCACTTCCTCACTGGCTGGTGCTAAACTCAGCCAGAAGCATCCTGCCATGAATTGTTAATTCCCTTAAACCAAATAAATCCCAAGCTACTGGGTTTTTACCTGATGCTGACTCCTCACTCAGGACTCTTCATCCTTGTCTTAACACCAATCACTTTGGAAGTGACTGCAGGACTCTGAAGTGCAGCCACTGAGAGGCTCCAGGAGTGTTTCCTCCAGACCTACACGTAGCAAAGGCAACGACATTCTCTCAGCACAAGACCTGCCTCCTCAGTACCACGTCTTGTTTATTAAACAAGTGGGAAAACCTCGTTTTGGATCAATATTTTATGTTAATTTTCTACTTGAAGCAGAATTTTAGCCACGTTTCCTAAGGAAACAGAGCACATGCAGTTATCTGATCCCACAGCCCAGTCAACCTCCTCCTCCCTCCCATTATTTTACACAATAGACAATTTCTGCTACAGTCAAGAATGGGGGACAAGGTTCATAGCTCCTACAAGTTTTGTAGTTAGCATAACAAAAGAAAGCTGCATTAGTGCCCATGCAGTGAGCAAGGCTGAAAAACTCAAGTCTGATTTTAGGGAATTGACAGAGAAGTGATCTATAACATTGTTATCTCAAGTTCTCTGACTCATAAATTCCTTGTTTCAGCTCTGTTCCTCTATCTTTTAGGGAAAGGCAAGCAAAAATGGATACTTCCACTGGACCTTTCCAGCCCAATGACTATTCAGGCAGTTTCAAACCTAAGCCTCCATCTCACTGGGTACCTCCTCTCTGGAACAGAGAGCATGAATTCACCACCTACCAACCATATCCTGACTTCCAATCATTTCGTCTCAGCAGAATAGTAAGATGAAGCAAAAATCTTCAAGTCTTCACTAATTTAAGATTATAAAAGTCAAGCTTTTCCTGTTTGCAGCCCATACCACTGCCACATCTGCACATACACATTTACTAATTGCAAGTACGTTGGTGTACCCATATTTTGGAGAGGAACAGCATCCCATAATAAAGCTTTGTCAACAGTATACTCTGTACTTGTGCTCCCCCTATAGAAAAATACGTGCAGGTTTCATCCCTCTCATTCTCTTCATCAAATTGAGCCAGTTTAAAATTGCATCCTGTGGTCAAGAGAGTTACAGCGAGTTGATACAACCCTGGTTTATATTATCTGATTAGTGCCACGTAAGACACAGTCTGTGCAGTATCTGCCATAATGAAAACAGACTCCTGAGCCATGCTTGGAGGCAGGTCAGCAAAAAGGAGTATAGCATTTCTCTGACAGACTGGTGTAACTGCCATGATGGTTTACAAATGTTGTTCCAGACTTCTACACATGGTTGTGTAATTATGTCTAATAGATGTGAAAGTAATGGTTACCCTTTGCAGACTACAATTTGGACTACTACTTAGACAGCATACCATTTAATAAGCTAGTTCATGGAGACTTGCAATTCTCCACACAAGTACCCTAATATAACATGATCCTTGCCATAATACAAGAGTTCACTTGCACTGGAATAGCACAAGGTACTGAGTTATTATGCTTTGCAATTCCCACATTCCAGTATTTCCCACTATCCCAATATAAAAACAAGTTAGAGAGCAAGGTGGGGGTGCTGATCCAGGAGAATGGCAAAGTTCTCTGCCTGCATGATCCCAGCAGACATGAGTACAACAGACAAGCTTGCAATCTACAGTCCCAGCATCATGCTCCCCAAGAGCAAGAGAGGTTTTGTATCAAACTAGAGAGACATAAAACCTTACCTAAGCCTTAGTGGATAAAAATGGGTAATGCACCCTTGGGCAGTTTATGTATTTAGCATCTACACCAAAAATGCAAGCTGTAAGATTAAATAAGACAAAGAAAATCACGGCAGAATAAAGCTCAAAACTGGAATCAGACATAGAGCCTTGATAAATCAGCAAGGCATGCTACTGCTGTCCTTTTATGAAGTCTTTTTCTCTGTGTAATTCCAAAGGCATCCCAACCCTTCAGCAGCCAGCAATCTCCTGGAAAAATGCAAACTGATTACCATTCTTCCCTAGACAGGAAACCAGCAAGCTCAGGCTGAGAGTCAGAAAGAGAAGCTGTAGGACTGACAGAGAACACTAGCATAGACATTGAAAACAAATGTGATGAGGGAGGGAAAGAGATATGGACCTGACTTCAAAGGTGCTAAATCTCTCAGGCCTCAGCCCTTCCTCTGTGCATCCTTGTGCAGGGAATGCTTATTGCTATTTTAGAAACAGCCAAATGCACTCTGCTTATTTAACAAACCTGCAAGCCAGGATCAACACTGAGCCTTCTCTTGCTTGGCGAGATCCTAAGGCCCATGGCTGGACATCCTCCTCCTCCAAATCCTGACAATAGGCTGCGAGAGGGCCCTACTGGTCTTGGTTAAAAGCAACTGCTGCCTATTTAAAGCATGAAAAGGACAGAACACATTTTTAATATATCTGATCAAAGTTGCCTACTGTTAACATATGGTTTGGGGGAAAAAGCACTATAAAAATGTGCTAACCACATGTTTCTGCAGGATTTCAAGAGTTCGCAGAATGCCACCAGCTCTCCGACAAGATTAATGGGTTTTTAACTGTGGGCGTACCCCTTCCTTAAAATACCAGCACAAAAATCCAGCCAACTTCCACACAACGGCTGAGGAATTCCAGAGGCTTGGAGTTTATCGCCATCTAGCGACAGGAGTGGAGCCATACACAGAACCTCAAGCACATCCTTCGTGTGGAGCCCCTTGTCCTTCCTGCAGCAACACTAAACCATACCTTGTGGCAGCGAGTTCCACAGATTACCTTTCTTTTCCTTCCCTTTCAGTTTAGGCAAACGCTCTGCTCTTGGAGATAAAAGGGAATGCATTTTCAGGGCAGCTTCCCTCTGTGCTGCACAATGACAGGCCTAAGGGAGCTCAGTCTTTTTCCCTCCTTTCTCTGAGGTCAGTTCACCTCATCTATCTGCTAGAATACAGACAAGGAAGAGTTAAACACACAGAAATTAATTGCCTCAAACACAAAAACCAGCAGCAGAACCTAGATATCAAGTCCTTTGTCAGGGTTTATTTAAAACATCTCTATGTTTCACAGATTTCATTACTTCCTTCAGCCACGTAAAACCTGATTACAGTGGGGTTGTCTCAGACACAAAACAGGTTTTATAGTTAACGACTTATTATCGCTGAACTTTTACCACCATGGGATGAGCAATATTGGATGTTCTGTAGGACAAGAAGCACTTGTAGAAAAAAAAACCCACATTTTTGTATTAGCATAAAATAGAACAGAAAAAATAAATGTGCCCTTTAAGGATGCTCATGCAACGCCTCAGGCACATGCACACCAAGGCTCCAGGTAAGGGAGAATTAAAGCTTATTCAGATATATTCTGATTCAATTTCTATTGTACCATAACTCTTAGTTAACACCAGCCCTTCTGCAGTAAAACTGTGAAAGAAGATTTGGGAAAGAACTTGGTAAAACGCTTGTGTCATACCCCTCTGCCATGACTGTTCCTGTAGTACATCCTTCAGTCTAACTGTAAATAGGAACTCCAGAAATCCAGCCTGTCTAAGACTCCTCTTCTCATAGTCAGGGCAGCAGCACAGGACCGTACAGCCATGCCAAATCACTAGACAAGAGCTCACACCATTGCCTTGGGGAGGAAAATCATACTGCTGTTAGGTCTGCCCTTGGAAAACTGTTCACTGAGACTGAAATTTTCCTCCTACTGATTTCATCACACTCAGAAAAAAAAGTTAAATGTAATCCATGTACTTAAATATCCCATTTTTTTTAATTACAATTACAGGTGAATGCTCATTACAAATGTGTTTATTGCTTTGAGCTTTTCAGGAATATCTTGGGGGTTTGCCATCCTGCAGGAGGGTTTTTCAAGCCAGCTCGTTTCCAGATGCGCTCCAAATCTTTCTCAAACTTGACCTAAAACAGAACACAAAAACACACATAAAACTGTAAGAGAGCTTAGAAGCAACACTCAAGATCTCATTCTTTGTCCATGTATCCCAGGGGGAATCTCAGTAATAACACAGACACAAAGGAAAAATGCTTCTTAGTAGGCAGCTTGTTCTAAGTAAGTTTCTAATACTGACATGCACAAGCATTAAAGACCTGTGCGAAGAAAACTGAGAAGGCGCAAAATGAAACAAAGAAAATTAAGAGGATTTCCTCATCGTAAAGTGTTCAATACCGCTACCTACAACCCTCAAGAAATGGCATTACAATTACCCCCAATCTGCATCTAAGCAAAGTGAAAATTACCAGAGAATGAACTAAACTGTATCCTAGCAAACCTAACAGCTGAAAGATAGTGGTGAATGAAAACATCCATGGCTTGAATAAAGTCCTATGTCTTCCTTCACTCTATTACAGGAACAGACAATAGGAAGCACTTGAAGATGCTGGCAAGACAGGACAGAAATTAAACCAATCTCCCTGACTTAACACAGACACACGAATTGACCTTCCACATAAACACTAAAATTCCCCTCCATTAGCCACACATATTTATAGGTTACTGTCATGAAGAAAGATTATGCCTAGCAGCTATCACACATACTTGTTCACAACCACAGAGTGTGAATTACAGCCTCTAAAGATGCACAGGTCAAACACTAACCAGAAAAAACTACTGTACCAGTAAATGCTCAATTCATTAAGGCTCCAGAGCTGCTGCTGCCGCTTTCCCTCAATCAATTCCACTTCAAGCCATCATTTGATACCTGAACCAGTCTGAGAGGCACACACCTTTATGTCATGAAGCTCTCTACCCTGAGCTTACCTGACGTTTCTTCTTGCGACTTTCCTTTATCCTCCTCCGTATGAACTTCCTTCTCTTCAGCAGCTTTTTGTACTTGTGCTTATTCATTTTCCTTCTGCGAATCTTCAAAATGTTCTTACATTGAACCTTGTTGTTAGGTGTTCCTTCTCCTTCCTCCACATCACCTCCTTCATCAGCTGGGGGGCAGTCATATCGCTGGAGGGGCTCCTGGCCAGCTTCCCCCTGAGCGTTAAGGCCTTCTGCTTTCGGAAGGAAGTATCTAACTGTGAGCCAGCTCTCTAAAGGGCTGATGGAGAGCTTTCTGGGGATCAGAATCTCTTCCAGTTCAGAGTCATGCGACTGCTGAGGCTGGGCTCCGCTCTTGTTCGATGGCTGCGTGCAATAGTGTGCAGGTGTAGAATGATAGCAAAGAAAGGAAGACACTGACCTGGGCACACGGTGGCCTTGGAGGAGAAAAGAAGTTGACTTAAGAGGCAGAATTCTCGAACAGGACCTTAAGAAAAGCTCTGTGCAGCTCTAAAACCATCAGACAACTGTGGCCAGGATAGCCTCATAGAGGAAGCTGCTTACAAGTTACATTCCCATCACAAAAACAAGGAAGTATGTCTTTAATTCGACTTACATTGCTATAACACCGTTACTAAAACTACATTATACAGTCAGAAGTGGGTAGTTTGCTGTATTAAGCCTTCCTGCTGCTAAGCAATCACTTCCTGAGCTTAAGAGAAGCCAAATCAGAGCTACACACACTGACAGATCAGACACATAACAACCCCCAAGCAACAGCCTCCCCTCTCCTGTACTGCTTGCTGTGAGCAAACACAAAACAACGCCAACCAACAAACACAGCAAAGCACATGAACCCAGATACAGATACCCATGTACCTGCAATTCGTGAAGCCCTCAGCAACCGCGAGGCCGCCTGTGCTATTATCATGCTGTGTCACTCGGTTCACTGTCAGAGGCAGCAATGACTGTCAAAACAAGAATTTTATTCAACGAGATAAATGCATTCAAAAGCTCTTCTCTCTTACCCCACCAATGCCGGCCTGCGGCACCTCCAGCTCCCTCCTCACTTTACCAACACACTCTTAGGCTCTGCTGTACAGGCCTGGCCCGCCAGCACCGCTACAGCCGAGCTGCAGGCGTGATTAATAAAGCTTCAACTGCTCTAGGCTCAAACGTAAGGTCACTTCAGTCTCAAGTCAACAGGGCTCGGGCTGGAAACACCAGCTCAGGGTGGAAACGTTGCTTCCACACCAGAAAACGGAGGGCAAACGAGGCGCCCGCTGCCCTCAGGCCCTGAGGTGCAGCCCCGCGGCCTACCGGCTCCAGGCCGCATCCCCCCCGCCTCAGCCCGGCCGCATCCCCGCTCCCGCTCCCGGCCCGCACCGCCTCTGCCCCTCAGGCCGCGGCCGCCATCGCTCACCGGCACATCCGCCTCTGCCCCGGAACTTCCGCCCGGAGCCGCGCAGGCGCGGAGGGGCCGCGCTCGGGGAATGGCGGCGGAGGGGCCGCGGTGCTGTGGTGGATGCTGCGCGGGCAGGGCTGGTGGGGCCGTGCCGTAACCCGCCTCTGCCCTCACAACGGGCAGCGGACTTAGGGAAGCGCTTGGAAGGTCCCGGGTTCCCCACAGCCATCTCTTGTCCCCTGCTCTCACACGTCGCAGTTATGGAGCAAGGGGTGTTCCCGCCCGCATTTCTCGCAGCACTGTGGGAGCGTGGGGACGGCTGCCGCGGGATGGTCAAACGGGATCCCAATACATGAAGGGGCTATGAGAAACCCGGAGCAGACCTGCAGGGACAGCCCAAGGGGAATGGCTTCAACCTGCCAGAGAGGAGGCTGAGATGAGCTTTAAGGCAGAAGCTGTTCCCTGTGAGGGTGCTGAGGCGCTGGCACAGGGTGCCCAGAGAAGCTGTGGTTCCCCATCCCTGCAGTGCTCAAGGCCGGGTTGGACACAGGGGCTTGGAGCACTCTGCTCCAGTGGAAGGTGTCCCTGCACGTGGGTTGGAACTGAATGAGCTTTAAGGTCCCTTCAACATGAACCAGTCTGGGATCCTGTGATGACTCCTTTTCTACATCCAATTCAAACTACATGGTTCAACAAGCGTGCCCCTTACCTTTTGGCTTTGTGCTGATCCTACAAGCACCTTTGTGATGGAAAGCCAATGGCTGGCAGTTGATAGCACTGCACTTTGCTCCCCTCCTCAGTCACAGCAGCACAGCACTGAACCCAGGTCTGAGCACGGGAGCGTGACGTGACCAGCACTCGTGAGTGAGCCTTGGTATCCCTGTGAGCCCAGGGATCACGGCAGGCAGGCAGACACCTCCATACACACCCTCAGCCTCATCCGAGGGCAGGTCTGAGGGTGGCTGCTGTCCAGGAACAGCCACGCCTGTCTCTCCCACTTACCTGGCTGCTGTTTGTCTTCTCTTACTGGTACAGAAACCCACCGCCTTGGCACAGCATGAAAGTGCCTCATCAGCTGGCAGGGGAGAGACATGCTGAAGCCAACCCCAGACTTCAAAGAGCTTTTTGCTTTTATACCTTCCTCCCAGCCAGAACACAGGGGAGCTTGTTCACCGGCTGCTTTTGGGATTTCAGGCTAGAACAAGGGTCTGCCTCAGCTCCAGGTACACCCCGCCACGTTAAACCCATCTAGCCCCAAGGGCTAGAGTTCCATCCTGCAATGCACATTGCTCTGGTCAGGGAACAGAAACCTACG
Source organism: Forpus xanthops (assembly GCA_032466535.1). Taxonomy (NCBI): domain Eukaryota; kingdom Metazoa; phylum Chordata; class Aves; order Psittaciformes; family Psittacidae; genus Forpus; species Forpus xanthops. The sequence continues at coordinate 9,194 of JASSUY010017035.1, forward strand.
TACAGATAAATGGAGTGGTTCAGTAAACAGGACTTTATTGAAGACACTTCAGAAGTTTATGTACAAAACAGCTTTCCCACCCCCACATCAGGATGTTAGTCACCCACTGGGAACAAAGCAAGTGCCTGGTGTGTGCTGTCAATCTGGGGACACGTAGAGGTTGCTGAGGAGGTTATAGAAGTACCAAATCCACGTAGTTAGAGCTGGGCAATTGCAGCCTTGGCTCAATTAGGACTGAAGGAAACCAAAGAACCTTTCCCAGAGCTGTGTCTCCAGCAGTTGGAATGTGACAGCATACACTGGCCTTACTCTGAGGTCAGGTCCTTTACTTCTGCAAAGAGTTTGGTTTTGGAAGTGATGAGGAACCAGCCCCTGGCTCTAACTTGCTTTATCTTCGATCTAGTTTAGACGGTTCCATCACTAAGAGCACAGTAGTATTTGCAGGAAGCATTAGAACAGAGCAGTAGCAATACCAAGTAGAAGAGTCAGCCACCTCACTTCCCACATACACCTAGAAAGAGGCTGGTATCAAACTGGCTATTTCAGCTAGTGTATAAGAAAACCCTAGGGACACAGACAATAGTGGCACAGTTAAACAGTGACTGATGTGCTGTTTCTGCAGCGTGCTGTGCACCTCTACCACGGTAGCGTTTCCCCTTGCCAGTCCAGGAAGGAGCCGTTCTCCTTTTCACCAAGACGGTCCAGAACAGATAGGATACCAGGGATAGCCTCCTGCACCTGCATGGGAGCCTACAGCAAATCAAGGTAGATCATTACAGGGAGTATCTTACAGAAGAGAATCAATGGCATTTAAGGAGTTACTAGAATCAAGGGGGATGTATTTTCATGTTTCACATGTGCCTCTGCAGCACATGGAAGTACGTACTGTGCAAAGGCTGGGATAGCAAGGGAGTCATAGTGTCACATTTCAGATGTAACTTACCATGTTTCCACCCATGTCTGTCTGAAGCCAGCCTGGATGCAAAGAAATACAAAGAATTCCATCCGATTTCAAGTCTGCAGCGAGACACCTGGTGATCATGTTCAGTGCAGTCTATGGGAGTGGAAACCATCCATCAGTGTGCTAGCTTTACAAAGCTTGAGCAAGACCTTAAGCCAAGCTAATTGTCACCTCCCTTCCACCGTGCTGCCAAAGGAAGGGGCAGTAACAGCATCACAGTAACTTATCCAGACTTAGTGAGGCTTCATTCTCAGAGATGCCTTTTAAGAGAAGCATTATGAAAGCTCTATTGCCATTAGCTTGCTGCCCAAAGATGAAACTAAGTTATGATGGAAGATAAAGTACCATGTGAAACAGCTAAGGAGCTGTGGAGAAAATAATATTGACATAAGGACTCTGTTTTTCTGCAGTAATCACTACACAAACATTCCGGGGTTTACTTCTGAACAGGGAAAACAAGCACACTAACAGCTTATGAGGAGGTGGTGTAGGAGAAACTGTACACCTCATCTTGACTATCTGTACAAACTCTGGGTGTGACAAACCTCAAAACTCCACCTCTCCTTAGCAAGCATTGCCAGGTACAGCTCAGCACACCTTTTGTTGAGTTCCATGCTTGCTATCTTGCTTGAACTGGACAGGAACACAACTAATAGGTTACACACCTGATGGCATCAGTTCTTCCCTGAATGCCAAGTCCCTCTGAAATGGATCTGTATTGGAGTCATGACAGAGCATTTGGAGCCTGTTCTTAAGAAGCTGGCATGCTCGCTCCAGATGCGTGGCTTTCCCATTTCCACCCACATGAAGAACAAGGACAGTTCCTCTGTTGTCCTGTCCAAGAGGTGCTGCACACCTCACCTCCCCATCCTAAGCTCAGAGTGGTCTTTAACTCACCCAGCGAGCACAGCCCACCAACCTTTGCTATCCTATAGGGGTAGACCTTGAGGAACATCTCATTTGCCTGGACGAGTTGCATGGAGGCAGCAAGAGAGGACATATTGATAATAGCAGCTCTGTGGCAGCCCATTCCTGAGCTCAGCTGGGCTGCCTTCCTCAGAAGAGGGAGAAATGCCTGTGGAAACAAGAGCTTGTTTGAACTTGGACAGCTTGCCCTTGGCCAAGGCAATCTGGACTTCTTTATGGAGAAGGGTGATGGCTCCCCTCACAAGCTGACTGTAGGAAACCTGTCTATAATAACCAGCTGTAGGTAGCAAGGACCTTCAGTCTCTTCTGCCCACCTCCTAACCCAACCAATCCACTGAAGTGACCTTATACCAGGTGGATTTAAATTCAAAGATCCTTAATAAAATGATCTCTTGCTGCTCTCTAGGCACAGTTTGATATAGAACTGTGTCTGTGCAGTGCCAGGGTGACAAATGCTTTGGTTACAAGAGGAAAAGCCTCTTCTAGTACCATAGATTAAGCACATTCCTCCCAGTTCTTACCTTGGTGACCATCAGCTGGGCAACTGTATTGGTTTCATAAATGGTGAGCATTGTCTCTGCTGTGACTTCTTCCAAGGAAGCAAGCACATTGATGCCAGCATTGTTAATGAGGCAGTTCAGACCTTTGTCACCCACAATCTCCTCCACTTCCTTGACTACTTTCTTGATGCTGTTTTCACAGACCACATCTGCACAGAGGAGCCAACAACAGTCACAGTGTGTGGTTCAAATGCTGTTTGTCACTGTACAACACGTGCTAAACCAAAGCTAAGGCATTAGTCTGAATGGGGCCATTTAGGCAGCACACTGAGATTACAGTGCGTGGAGGACTTCACATAGATTGTGTTACCTGAAGATGAGGGTGATGGTTTTCAGTGTCTGGAGGTCATGTACTGATCACCCAGGAGACCAGTTCCTTCAGATGCACTCACCTGCTTAGTTTAATATAATGATATATAAGCTATTTACTCACCCAGTTGGAGGAGCTTGATATTGCTGTACTGCTTGCTGAGCTGCTGGAGTTCCTAAAGAGAAGAAGTCTTTTAGGTTATCTTTTATCTATCCACGACTATTACATAAACCACCTTGAAATCTGCACCTCCAGCACTGAAGCTGCCCTTTGTTTTCATAACTGGACTGCAGGCAGTGACAGTGCTTTGTTTCCAACCTGCTGAGCAAGATCAACTGCCTCAAGAAACTGGACTCATCATACTCAAGACACCAGCACACTAGATTACGGAGTTCCCAGTGTGGACAGCTCGAGATGTGCTTGCAGGGTAACCATAGGTCTCTGGTCAAGCAGCTACTAGTGCCCAGACTGCATTCCAGGACAAGAATTCCTCACTGCTTTAAGACAAGCGGAATGCTCCTGGGGCTCAGCTCCTGCTTTACATCAGTTCAGGGCTACAGGAATGCTTAAGAAAAGCCATTTGGAATTAGTGTTCATAGAATCATAGAATAGTCAGGGTTGGAAAGGACCCTAAGGTCATCCAATTCCAACCCCCTGCCATGGGCAGGGACACCTCACACTAAACCATGTCACCCAAGGCTATGTCCAACCCGGCTTCGGAACACCACCAGTGATGGAGCATTCACAACTTCCTTGGGCAACCCACTCCAGTGCCTCACCACCCTTACAGTAAAGAACTTCTTCCTCAGATCCAATCTAAACTTCCCGTTTAAGTTTGAACCCGTTACCCCTTGTCCTATCACTACAGTCCCTAATGAAGAGTCCCTCCCCAGCATCCCTATAGGCCCCTTCAGACACTGGAAGGCTGCTCTGAGGTCTCCACGCAACATTCTCTTCTCCAGGCTGAACAGCCCCAACTGAAGTTATTGAAGTGTAACTAAATTAGTGGAATTTCATAAGGTTTCCTAGCAATTTTCCCACGGAAATTCTGTTTTCCTGCACTCTCCTTAGCTTCAGTTCTTGTAACTGAAGGTAAAGCACACATGAAACCAGTTACATACACAGCAACTGTCCACAAGACCAATTCTCTCCCTGCTAGATAGCTATAATTCACTCATCTGCCTACTGTCTCTTAGTAGAGAAATGACTGGTGTTCTTGGAGGCAATCAGTGCTATCCTGGTGTTGCTGCTGGACAAAGTGTGTCCAAATTGGATTTATAGGCCCAGCTGGAATACTGAAGTTTCTGTGCCATGTAGCCAAGTGGGAAGTGCAGCCAAATGTAACAGATGGATTACATACTCCCAGCTATGTTTAGGAGTCTGAGCAACCTGGCCAAACATTCCAGCTCCAGCAGATCCATTTCTTTAGGAGCCCTTTGGGAATAGGGGTCAGGAGGGCTGGTTCTGAAAGAGTACTTCTTTGCCACTTGGAGGCACTTCGGAACTCGGTGTCCTCTGTCAAGCTGTAACGCATTACATCCTTTATCTCAGTTCATGCTCTGCAGGATTGTCTCCAGGCTTGCTCGGAGAATTTGTTCTCCCAATCTACAACTGCAGTTAAGGCTATTAAGGGGAGGGGAAAGGAAGGAGAACAAGTCAGAAGCACAAAACCAGAAGACATTCCTTCCCTTGGATGGGGCTTCATGGGAGAGTTTTCAACAGATGAAAGGCTCAGAACACGGTGTCTTGTTTATCGACAGTCAGGCATGAAATAGTTCTGCCATGTCAAGGCCTGCAATAATTCCGTGGCTTTGGACCGGACTTGGGTTTGTCAGCATCACTTACTTGATAATAAACTCCAGAAGTGCTCTGGCTTCCCAAGGTTTGTCCATTTATTTATAGCCACATTGCTCTACTCTCTGGCAGAAACAAGCACTAACTTCTGCTAAAAGGCCAGAGATGTTTTGTGTAGTGACAGCAACCGCGAGGCTTCTGAAGTGAGGAAGCAATACGTTCAATTATCAGCTCCAGACAGGGCAGGATTAAGCATTCTCCAGAACATAACCAGCATGAAATTACAATTGCTCGATGCAAATCAGCTTTAAAATGCAATGATTTTTCCATTGAGTTAATTACTTGGTTAACAAGTGACTCCCACTTCAGTGGTTTAAGTTGCTCAGAAACTGCTTCCAGGCATAAAACTAACGTAGAGAGCTTTGGTTTTCAAGAACATTAATCTGCCTTATATTAGGGTATAAACAGAAGATGAAAATCCAGTTAGGAAACCTAAACACTGCAGAAAAGCCTCTTCTTTTCCCTGCTGTGCCAAGAAGGAACATGCAGAGCGGAGCACTGAAACACATCGCACTGCCATGGATGCAGCATGTCTGAATACAGCCATGTGAAGCCACATGTGCTTCTCCTCTTCCCCTACCCCAGGTAGTTCTGATCAAAGACATCAAAAGCCTCCTGTGCCCAGAGAACAATGCAATGCAGTGCAGCCCATAATGGCAACACATAGAGGAGAATAAGGGGGCTCATTGGCACTGCTGTTTGTGGTGCAGCCTGGGTTTTAATGTCAGTTTATGCAGTTTCACTTATAGACAGTACGTACAGTGACATAACCCTGGCTCAGTCACTTTCACTTGGAGTAATGATAACCAAACTGAACTCAAGCAATACAGGACCAACACCACAACCCCCTAACAGCTCTACGAGTGCTCTGCACCTGGAGAGTGCCCCTGAGAATCCATTCTTAGGGGTTCCAGGAAGAGGCTACACTCTGATCAGCATCTCCTTTCCTCCCTGCTAATCCTAATTATGACTAACAGAGAGCCAGCCTACTCCACTTTAAACAAGGCTATCCCAGGTCTGCTCCATCAATACACAGGGTATTTATTGCTGGAGCTCAAGCAGGAATGTTGTCTCTGTCATTTAGCAAGATTTACTGTGTCTTCTTTCTGAAAGCATTATTCACTCGGGTTACAACTCTTGGAAAGGACCTGGCCATCCAAGGCCAGTTGGAAGCGATCAAGCCAAACTAATAGAACCTGTAGGCAAAGAGCACTCGGGTATCGTTCACATCATCCTGCTTGGACCATGTCAAAGATGTATCATATTTGCCTCTCTGAGACAAGCAGTATCACAGTGTACAGCCAACTCACTGTTTGGCTGTGTAAATGCTTACACTGAGCTGCTGCAGACTGCCTATCTGACTCCACAAGAGCTAAACCTTAATGCTGTAGGAAGTGCAAAACACTGTCAGAATAAAGCAACAAACCAACACTGCAATAACCTTATAATAAGAATTAGAAGGGCCTCAGGGATGCCCCCTTTGCCTGATACCTCTGTCTACAGTGCTGCTCTTCCCAATAGCAGCCACACGGCTTAAATATGTAGGAAAGCAAAACCTGACAGAGACTGCACAGGAGCACTTCAGGGCGAGCTCTGTGTCTGACAAGGGAACAGACACAGCACTGTTGGTAACGCTATCTCCTGCTTCAGAGGAAGGGAAACAGCACATTAAGCCCTGGAAGCTTTCCAGAGCCCAGAAGAGGACTCTTGAGCAGGGAGGAACTGAACGCTTTCTTGTTCACCTGGGAACACATTTGGGCTTGCGGGAGAGCAGGAGGAACAAGAGATGCTCCTGTCCTGAGGTCCCACGTTCATCTCTCAGCACAGCCAAGAGGAGTACACAGAGTGCTGTGAACTGATTTACACTGTGGCCATTTGGATCCCTTCAGCCACCTGACTCGCCCAGAACGCCATCTCTTCCTTTTATGCCTCAGCAAGTCACAGTGGGGACTACACCATCATTAGGAGCAGCCTGAGACTTTAGGTCAGAGGGGTTTTCCCACTGATGGGGAAGCAGGAGGGGGGAAAAGGAGCAAGAAACCAAAGCAGCGCGGGGGGAGAACAGATGGGTCCACGAGCCATCTGCCTTATAATAACCACACTGTGGTTTTATCCATCTGGAGCGCAAAGACAGGACATGGGGAGTATTCTGCAAGAGATCTGTAGCTGCTTCCTCTCTCTCGGAGCAGCCCAAGCGAAGGCAGCTCAGAATCAAAGCATTGGTGCTTTTCAAGGAGGGGCAGCGGTTATCTGGATGCGCCTGCAGGCCTGCCGCATCTTATCGTGTGATCTAAAAGCCATTTGTTAGGCAAATGTTCCGTGGGGGGCACCTAGGAGCTATGCAGCACAAGAAGGCTGAGTTTTCCCAACTCCTGCCAGCACACTCCCATGCAAGAGCCTGCAGATGCTCGGTGTGAGCCAGGGTTAGCAAGTTCCAGGAGTGCTGCTTCCCTAGGCAGCAGAGCCCAGCATCTCCTCCTAAAGTCAGGTCCTCAGGGCTCTCATCCATCCACTATGGAGAGGACTCCGCAGTATGCAGTTATCTCTGTAACAGCTACACCCTGAGATTCTTTGGCTAAAAGTGGCTCCCAGGGAATTGCTGCTGTCATCCCCTCAATGGATTTGCCAGGAGATAAGTATATCTAATCGCTTTTCCTCTAAAATATGGGATTCTGCTTTTAAAAGGCGTTTCATTTCAGTTCTGCCCATCCTTTATCCCCCTCCCCTTCTGCAATAGGAAAATGCTATAGTACCAAGCCAGGTGAGAGCAGGCTGTCCAAAGCTGCTGTTCTCTAAGTCCATCCTCAAATCCCAGAGGAATAAGGGGCAGTGCATCCATATCAAGGAGGATATTTTATATGGTCTCTTCCCACAAAGACAAATAGGAGGAATCAGAAGTAAACTGCTTGAATCATTGTCAAGAGACAAAGGCAGCACTGAGAGCTCAGGTGTGCAGAGAACAAACAAGTCCCTCACCATCACAGCCCAGTCTGTGTGGTCAACAAACAGGTATTAAACGGGCAAAGCCCATTTCACATGCACTAAACCAGTACCTCGGCAGGGCAGGAACCTGAACTCTGGCCTTCCAGCATTTGGGAAGCCACTGAAGGGAAAGCAAAAGCAAGAAGATGGCCGAACCTTTGCCTTCCCTTCCCCATCCCACACTCAGCATTGCCAGATTGGATCCGAGCTCTGAGCCAGTGATTGCCTATGGTGCCAAGACTGCCGTGGCTGGAGGCTCAAGCACGCCTGTGCTTGCCCTCTGCCAGCGAGAAGGACTGGCAGCACAGTGGAACCACCTCAGAAGGTGGAAGTCCTGTGCCAACGTTGTGTGCTGCAGATGGGACAGATAACACCAGCGAGACAACCACAGCACCTTCAGCGCACATCTCCCTTCCTCGCGGAGGTTCCAAAGCCATCTGTTAGAAATGTGCTTTCAGCTGCCTGCAGAGGTTCCTATTGATGTCCTGCCAAGGCACAGCACATGGCCTAAAGGTCCTTCCAAAGAACAAAAACCCCATCCTGATGCACCAAGGACAAGATTCACCCCCCCCCAAACCCACCCCTTTGGGATGCACCCCATGTGGCCTGCAGAATCACCACTGGGGTTACTGGAATGTGGCTCTTGGCAGCTTCCTGCCTCCAGGAATCACGGCTGCCAGAGTCTTTCCAGGTTTCTCCCACTGCTCGTGAGCAGTGACCCAGCCTCTTCCCAGGCCCACGGGGAGTTATTTCAGCTTCTTATGCAGCTCTGCCAGCTTTTTTGTTCAAGGTTTTTAAGGACTGGCAATGAAAACCCTCACAAAGCTGTGCGAGGCCCAGGTAATGCTTCCTACGAAGCTCTTTAGATTCAATGTAAGGCAGAAGCTGTTCCCTGTGAGGGTGCTGAGGCGCTGGCCAAGGATGCCCAGAGAAGCTGTGGTTCCCCATCCCTGGCAGTGCTCAAGGCCAGGTTGGACACAGGGCTTGGAGCACCCTGCTCCAGTGGAAGGTGTCCACGTGCATGGCTGGAACTGGATGAGTTTTAAGCTCCCTTTAAGGTCCCAAACCATTGGAGGATCCTATGAACCATTATGTTCTTCCCTGTCATTGACCCATGTCCATTACAATGAGAAATCACTGCTGCACACAAGGGCCAATAGGTGAAAAAGCACCTCCCTCAGCATGAAAGCAGCTTTAGAACAAACAAGGAGCAGGGAGATCTCTATCTCACAACAGGTCAGATGTCCCTGCTGCCTTCCGGCACCAGAACTGCTCTGTGCTGAGGGTTGTGCAACCACCAATAGGAAATACATCTGGGACAAACGCCAGGTCTCATAACAGGATGGTGGTGAATACCTGTGCAGGGGCTCATGTAGCATGGAAGGGGGGGTGAGGGGGCTGCAGGAGCCAGCTCTGCGTCCTGCTGGACTGTTTCTCAGCAAGTCTATTCAGACACATCCTAAACGTGCCTTTGTGTTGGAGAGGTTTGGACATGAAGAACAGATATGGCCCTTCTGCTCTGTAAGCACCTGCACGGGGCTGCTGGAGCGGTGGCACCACAGGCATGACCTGCACTGTAACCTGTGCAAGAGAGGGGCTTTGGACAAAGGATGGAGGGACAGGACAAGGGGAATGGCTTTAACTGCCGGAGGGGAGATGAGATGAGCTCCAAGGCAGAAGCTGTTCCCTGTGAGGGTGCTGAAGCGCTGGCACACGGTGCCCAGAGAAGCTGTGGTTCCCCATCCCTGCAGTGCTCAAGGCCAGGTTGGACACAGGGGCTTGGAGCACCCTGCTCCAGTGGAAGGTGTCCCTGCACATGGCAGGGATTGGAGGAGCTTTAAGGTCCTCTCCCACCCAGAGCACTGTGTGATTCTAAGGGGGAGCCTCACACATCCCTTAACACTTCTGTGCAGCAGTGAACAAAGTTGTCACGTTGTCTCCATTGCCAGCGCGGTGCAATCAGCGCTCACACACTGATTCTGCATAGAATAAACCCCACCATAAGGGAGCAGGCACAGAAGCTCTGTTTACATCCCTTCATGCCAGGGAATTCTGCTCAGGCAGCCTCCTGCCGGGCTTTAAATAATGCAGAAGCTTTTGGTATCAATGCTCAATTGAATGGGTACCAAACAGGCTTTTGGTATCGATTTGCCTACCGAATTCCTATGGATTCTGGGTGTTTTGAAAGTCATAGTTGAGAACTCAGATTCCTGCTGCTCTGGAGCATTAGAGCTTTGCTAAGAAAGGAGGAGGAGGGTGATACCTGCGGGCATTGCCGTGCTGCCCTGCAGCATCCTGCCCCACTGGGGAGAGTCAAGCTCACACTGGAGATAACAGAGCAGAGCGGCCACAAAGTGAGGAGCAGACAGATAACCCTCATTGATTTGCCTCCCAAAGGCTCCTGGAGTGCCCTTAATCTGTCTGACAATCATTTATAACAGCCTGGGGATGGGGCAGGACTCCGAGCACATTACTGCATTGCCGTAGCAGCAAGAATGAAAGGGCAAGGGGGTGCAAGTGAATCCATCACCAGCAGCCTGTAACAAAAGCCACTATGCTTTCAGCAGGAGGCTCTGGTCCCTGCCCAGCCAAGAAAGGCACTAAACCGCGTGTTTAACTCGTCATTCATTCGGACGTTCTCACTCATTGCAAGTCAAGTGGAGAAAGGACAGAGTCAGATAGGGCACAGCCCCTTCTGCGGCACAGACCCCGTGCAGAAGGGACAATGGAAGCTGTAACGGGCTGTGCTGGGAAGGACTTTGAGGGAGTGGAAGAAGCGGCGCTTGGGATGCGCAGGCAGAGTTCCTGCTGCCCTCGGGAGCAGCTCGGAGGCTCCGGCAGCACCAGCTCCATCCATCCCATCCATCCATCCCTCCACTCATCACCGCACTTGCTGCCGGGACCAGCGCTTCCACCAGTGCCCCCCACTACCCCCGGGTACCACTAGACCCCCGGGCTGCATCCTCCGGTCCCCGTAGGGCGCTCTCTCCCCGCTTACCTGCGCCTTCTCGGGATAGCGACAGGTCGCGATAACGAAGTCCGGGGAGGTGGTGGCGGTTGCGAGGCCCCGCACGAGCCCCAGCCCGATGCCCCGGCTGCAGCCGGTGATGAGCACGGAGCGGCAGCGCGGCTGGGACATGCTGGCTCGGCTCGCTCCGCTCCCGGCGCTGCCACACGCGGTTCTCAACCTGCGCGGCTCGGACCCGGCACGGCCGCCCCGGTCCCGCCCCGCACGGCGCCTCCCACCGCAGCCCCACGGGCGATCAATCCGGGAGGGCTCCGTTTGTTCCTCCCTCTCTCGCAAAGGTCACAACTGCCCCGAGACCTGAGCTCCGCTCCGCAAAGCGCCGGGGAAAACCAGGACCTGGCCCCGGCAGCAGCCCGGGTACCGCCTGCGACCCGAGCCCAAAGCGATCCGCGGCTTTTCAGGTTTATCACGCTCCCAGGCTGGTTTGGGTGGGAAAGGACCTTAAAGCTCCTCCAATCCCTGCCATGTGCAGGGACACCTTCCACTGGAGCAGAGCGCTCCAAGCCCTGTGTCCAACCTGGCCTTGAGCACTGCAGGGATGGGGAACCACAGCTTCTCTGGGCACCGTGTGCCAGCGCTTCAGCACCCTCACAGGGAAGGTATTCTGCCTTAGAGCTCATCTCAGTCTCCCCTCTGGTAGTTAAAGCCATTCCCCTTTGTCCCTCCATCCCTTGTCCAAAGCCCCTCTCCAGGTTTCCTGCAGCCCCTTTAGGCTCTGGAGCTGCTCTAAGGTCTCCCCTTTAGGAGCCTTCTCTTCTCCAGGCTGCCCCAGCCCAGCTCTCGGCCTGGCTGCAGAGCAGAGCTGCTCCAGCCCTCGCAGCACCTTCTGCTTTGAACAGACTTTGTCTTAGGACTGCTGAGACAACACTGAAACCCCCATTGCCTCTCCCGGTGCTCTCCCCGATTTCATCCCATAGAAACATTCGCTCTGCCCTTGGCACTGGATTAGCTGCATTCAGTTTGAAGTCTCATTGCTCCTCACACACCGTTAGTGCAGCCGGGCCAGTCTGTTCCTCTCTTTCTCCCAGCAGCGATGGGCAATGAGCAGCCACTGCCACTTCAGCTCAGCCTTGCGGATAAGAGGCCGGCTGCACACACGGAGGTTTGGAATTAACGCACCCAGCCATGCACACGCTGTTCATGCTCACACACAGAACTCACTGCACGACACCCAGGGGATCCAGAGCATGTGATTATTGCTCTGCCATATGTGCAGCTCCATCACCCTTTGTTTAAAGTGGAGTCACACAGTTGGATTCCACTGTTCCCAGGGGAAAAGCTCCTCATTGTGCGGAGATGGGATGCGGCAACGCGCCAGCAGCGAGGCTGCCCTGTCCACCGATACCTGAGCTCTCCCCTTGCCTCCACAGAAAGCTCTGTTCCAGACATCTGTCTCACAAACACTCTTCTTTCCCAAAGGGATTCATCCATTACCACCCTTCCCACGTGCACACTGTTCATTTCAGAGCAGTTCTTTGTGCGTTATCTACCACGTTCTGATGGCTTGGAAGAATTTAAAACAAAAAGAAATCCCTGTCAGGCATAAGTCTGCTCAGTCAAGCTCTTTGTGCCTGTAATGTATGCAGCCCTCACTGTCAGCACATCTCAGCGCTGCCAAGCGGAGCTGGAATTCTGGGCATGAGTTAAGCCCGGAGCAGCAGCGCTGGGATTGGAAGCAGACACCAGGCTTGGGGGACAAAGCCTACAACAATGAGAGTGCAACAGTCGAACCGACTCACCATGCCACTGGAGACACCCATTTGGCTCTTCACACTGTGCCGGGTGCTGTGACTGCAAACCGGGACTCGGAGTCTTCCAAAGGGGAAGAAACAAACTGCAAGAAGAGGCTTTCCTCAGTGAATAAAGCAACTAAAATCCCTGCTATTGTCTGGGTACGTGAGATTCAGAACTGACACACACAGAATCCCATGTAATGCTTTACAAAGCCCCAAGGTTGTGCTAAACACGTAAAGCTCTTATTCACAGAGTTATAGAATGTTGGAAGGGAGCTTAAAGCTCATCCAGCTCCAACCCCTGCCATGGGCACAGACACCTTCCACTAGAGCAGCTTTCTCCAACCTGGCCTTGAACACTGCCAGGGATGAGGCAGCCACAGCTTCTCTGGGCACCCTGTGCCAGCGCCTCAGCACCCTCACAGGGAACAGCTTCCTCTGCTGTTATAGATGGGAAAACCGGGACAGGGTCCAGGCATAGTCATATACAGATTCTCTTCCATCAGCTGGAGTTGAGCGCGCAGCCCCACTCACGTGTTCTCACCATGTCCCTTCCCTTGGCCACAGCTCTGCACCAAATCCTGCACACTATGGCTCCTCAGGCCCTACTTGTGTCTAACTCTTGAAGTCCAGGCCAGATTTCAGCAGGCTGCTTTAACCACACTCAAAGAAGCCAAATTCTTGTGCTGTTTCTCTCGATGGGAGTAGAGTTGGAGGTACCAGAGGCAGAACTGCTTTGCTTGGTAATTTCTCACCTATGCTTAAAGACAATAAAACCCAAGCTTGCTTGGCAACTCTCACCCAGCAGGACAATGGAGAAACTGCTCCTTTTCTTTTGGGTGAAGCAGCGCCCTCCAGTAACTGCTCCTTGGAGTTTCCATACTAGAGCGAGCTCCCTTGTTTCAGCCCCTCTTTGGCTTGGTCTGGCTCTGTGGAGGACATGATGCAAAGCTTGTTTTGATCATCTTTTTAGGGCTCTGGCACTTCTTCCATTCAAGAACATCCCAGAATATTTATAGTGTTTGTGGAACTATAAATTACCATCACAGTGATAGTCTGTAGGCAAAACAAGCAGAGTAAGGTTTAAACCAGACACTCCCTCTAATGAAATGGCTTTGAATGACCAATCCACAGCTTTCAGGTCAGCAAGATTCCAGAACAGACTCTGGGAAGCTGGACACAAGAGGAGCAGCCCCTGTCATGAACCAAAGCCGGGAGCTGCTTCTGTCCTGCAGGCCTGGCTCCATCAGAGGTGGCAACAGTCTCCAATCCTTCTCTGGTCATCTCAGATTCCCATCTTCGGCTCACCCAATGGGGGATCATTCCCTCTTGGGCATCAGCTGCCTGGCATGGGCTGTGCTGGAAGTTATTCCATATTTGAGGAAGTAGTTCTCACCTAAAAAGGTGAGCTTTGTTACCTGACCCTCTCCTGATACAAATGCAGGTCTGCAGTGTGACCTTCCATTGCCCATCAGATTTACAGCTGAGGGGTCCGTTGTGGAAGAAACATTAGTCAGGAAGCCTAAAGGACTACTTCCCAGAAGGAAGGAGGACCAGGCTGTGTTGTGGATCACGTAGCTGGCTTTATCTGAGCAAAGGGAAGCACAGCCTAAATCATATTTCAGTAAGCATTGTCCCTTCAAAGCCAGATAACCTCTTCTCCAGCCATAAAGAATTACATGTGAACACCAGCAATCACAGAGGAGTAACCCAAGATATTCTGGTGGGGAAGAGCCACACTGCAGTCTTCAGGTGCTCAAAAACCAGGAGTCATAACTCACCTCGAAAGTGGAGACTTGTATATGCATGAACAGACATAAACCATGGCATGGCTTGAGCTTCAGTTGGGCAAACCTAAGCTCCAGCCTGATACGTGCAGGTTTCTGTGGGCTGTAACCACCAGAACTAGAGTTGTCTTCTTGCTTTCTGAACCATTCAATTAAGTTCTGGTTGCTTTCCTAGTAAGTGGAGCCAAATTAAAAGGTTCAAAAAGCAAGCTCTTCACCATAAGCTCCCCAAGAGCTCGCGTGCAGGATGCCAGCCTGCCGGGATGCTTTCTGTGTCATGGTTAGGGCATAGACTGTCACACAAAGCACCACAGTCCCACCAGACCCCAGTGCTTTTCATCACTACCCCCTCAGATGTGCTCACAGTGAAGGAGGCTTTTCTAACAAGACAAAAGGCAGCCCTGTTCCCTTCAGCTCTGTAGGGAGCACTGGGAAAAGCAACCAACAATCAGATGTGGAGACCAAAAGTAGGGTTGCAAGAGGGCTCTAAGGATATGTGAGGAACAACCAACTGACTTCACATCGTCAGATTGGGCGGATTCCCTCTTTTTCCAGGCTCTTTTAGCACATTGGGCCCCATCATCCACCTGACGCCTACCACAGGAACAGTGCTTACAAAAGATAAAGTGAACAAGTGTTAACTGGTGCCAGAGAGAAGAGAATGATATCTCAGCTCCATCCCTGTGCCTCGTGGCTTGCTGCTTGTCAGCAGCACACACTTCCTGAGTTGTCACAACAGTTCCCTCTGGCTGGCTCACATCAAACCCACCACAGATGTTCATCCATTTGGAAGCATTTTCACACCCCAGGAGCTGGCAGCTTGCCCAATTCAGTTCCCGTGCCAAGGAGCTGAGCTGCTCATGAGCCATAGCTCTGTGATGTCCCAGGGATCAGGAGGAATTGGCACCTCTGTGGTTTGTTCATTATCACACAGGTTAACAGGACCAGGAATTCAGCCATCAGCTGTGTTTTAAGGTGGATAAAGGCACCTTCCAGCTCCTAAACCTCTGTGGATTGGTGGATGTTAGGTTTGGGATCAGCTGGAGAGGTGCCCAAGCACAAAGGGTCCAAGACTCCTGACTTCAAGGAATTCTATTCAAAGGACCCCAAGCTGACTGCTGCAAAAGGGCTTAAAACTGAGACTCCACTGACTGCTTCGGAATGGTGATCCATTTATTCCCTGAGCAAAACATAACACTCGGGTATTAGCACTCAGCACAGTAAATGCTGAACTACTTGTTTGTAGATCCCCCTGGAATTACTAAACACATGCAATGGCTCTTTAATCTTCAGTCTTTCCAAGCAGTTCCCCCTTAAGCTCCTAGCTACTGTAAGGATCTCCTCCAAGCCCACCTGCCTGCCAAGACGTTCTGTGCAGCTCCCTGTACCAGGCTTTTTGCTGGTAAAGACAGATTGTTCTCTCCTACAACAGAGCATCTTTTAAACCTGTAACAGAATCCCTTTTGTTTTGGAACAGAACTACTTTAATGTAAAAATACACACGCTTCCTCGCCTGTTTTCTCCTAACAGATGTACTGGAAAGGAACTACTCCTTACTCAGAGCTGTACATGAGCACAGTAGTTCATAGCACACAGATGCTTCATTTAATGCCGAGTGACATTATGTTCATATAGAGAAGTCAATGTAGCCTGGGTCTTACCTTTATCCTTGTCTGTGCAACCTGCACTGGAGGAAGGCCACATCTGTAGCTAGTAGAACTGAGGCTTAACTAAGGTAATTCCTCTTCAAGGGATTCCTCTTCCAGGAGGAAGCTGCAGCTATGAAGCCTGTCCCTGTCCCTCCATGTGTTGCTTATGAATTGGACAAGAGGCAATTCCAAAGCATGCAGAGCAGAACAAGGTAATTAAACAGGGAAAGACTATCTTTGAGAACAATGAACAGATTTAAAGCTGACCTGCTACAAGTAACAGGTAGTAAGAATTAGAAGGACTTTAAATAGGAGTTATCTGAAGAACACTGTTTCTTCAGGTTGGTTGTATTTTAACAGATCAGAGTAACTTTCTGTATCATTTTGCGTGAGCCCTGGTAACACTTCGGTTTGTACTCAACTATTTAACATATTGAGTAGGAAACAATGACCTTTCAGTCTGTGTGTAAAGGCCGAGTTAAGGTTGACACAGATTAACTCACACTCCATAGCAGTGCTCTGCTGAAGGTCCAATGAGGTCTCCTTGGATCTGCTGCCTGTCCCAATTAGGTGCCTCTTCTCAGCTGAAATGTAACCAGAACCATACTAAAGAACTACAAACCAACCACCACTACCAGGTGACCAGGACATAGCTGCTCTTCCCCCTGCACAAGTGATGCATTCAGAACAGGTAAGGCTGTACCAAGCTGTTAATTCCTGTTACACAACACAATGTCAGAGGAAGCTACAGAGGTCAAAAGCAAAAGTTCACAAATAGGCCCTCTGGTAATTACACAGAATAACCCTACACAGCCTCCAGCTCAGGGAATGGGACCGGAGGCTGGCTAAAGGCTGACTGCAAATCCCTGCAGCTGCCTTGGCCCCATATTGAAACTGAAGTTGCCATGAGATTGGTTTGGGTTTAGAGGAGTCACTGTCTCTCTGAGGCACCTACATCAGCCACAAAACCCCTCAGGCATCTCATTCCCCCAGAGGAAGTTTTTAGTGGCTCTAGTAGGATCTACTCACAGAGCTCAAAAGGCTCCATTAACAGCAGCCTGTTTCACACAGTGCACCAGTCTGCTCCTCCAGGATGAGCCAGGCATGACATCTACTACACCTACATTCAGGGTGTAACAGCTTAGGGTAGTCTTAAATTACTACAGTTTGATCATCATTCAGCACCGAATTTCTTTCCTTATGAGTAGGCACAGTGGTAAAAGCTCATAAGAAACTACTATCAAGTAAATGTAATAGAAAATCAAATACTTTAATGAAATTAGGGAGCATGAGAACAACAGCTCAGATATACCACTAGAACTGATACTACTGGGCTGTGGGATGGGGGGTTGGTTATTGGTTTTGTAAATGCTCTGTTCTTCAACAAACATGCAGATTGACAAACTACTAATTCTTCAGAGTGTCAAAGATCCTGAGTAAAGAATTCCAAACCACTTAAAATGTAGATATAGGAAATGTCTTAGGAGCTGGTGGCCTGCACACAGCATTGCACAGATAAAAATATACTACTCTCAATCCACAGAGCTAAATACTTTCACATTTATCAGAATTTTCTACACAAGTCTTTTGATAGAGTTCAAGTTTTGAGTTTTCTGTATATA
The DNA here is from genome assembly GCA_032466535.1 of Forpus xanthops. Classification (NCBI taxonomy): domain Eukaryota; kingdom Metazoa; phylum Chordata; class Aves; order Psittaciformes; family Psittacidae; genus Forpus; species Forpus xanthops. The sequence goes on from JASSUY010017035.1 coordinate 26,607, forward strand.
TCTTCCACCTGTATTAAACAAATGCTTATTTACATCGTGGATAAAGTGTAAAGGCTTAGTAAGGCCATATTCCCATACTGTACTGGAACACTGCAAAATATATATACACATATATAACCTAATATAGGCAACAGGTCTAAAAAAAAGTCACCTTCCATTTGTACAACATAATTGAGTCAGTATGAAAAGACAGCTTTGTTAGCACCAAGCCACTCCAATGGGGTTTAAGAGCTCTCTTGGGCCTTTCAGTTCCACAGGGAAGGACTCTTCAGCACAGTATTCCAAGTACTGAGCAACAGAGGTCCTGCTTGCAGAACTGGAAGTCCCAAGTAACACTCCACTGCACTACAGTATGGGAATTACTAAAGAGCAGGCATAGGAGCATCCAGAGACAGGTTCTGCAGTGTTATCAGGGGACACTCCAGCAGAACAGTCACCAAAAGACATTTACCAGATTAAGTCTTTCATATCATCTTGTCCATTAAGTGTTTTTCTCCTTTGGATTCATGACAGGAAGTACAGAACTGCCAGCAGAATGGACATTACTCAAGGTGGGTGGGTTACAAGCCTGGTTAACCCTATACTGTGAAGACCAAATGCTTCAATGCCAAAGGAAGGAAGGTTTTGCTTTATTCACCGCCTGTGCCTGCTGTGGCCGGGATGCTCTCGCTCATAGCGGTGACTTGCTCGCTCGTAGGAGCGCGAGCGCTCGTGCCTGTGGTTCCTGTAGTAGTGACTCTTCTTCTTGTACTTCCCTGAATGGTCGGAGCGCTCCCGGGATCGGCTCCGGGAACGTGAGGAGCTCCTGCTGCGGGATTTCCGGGGCTTGTGTGTGGAGTATTTGTAGTCTTTTGCTTTCTTGTAACTTCTCACCTTGGAACCTTTGTAGCTGGAACTGTGGTTGAATTGTCGGGGAGGAGAGTCACTGCGGCTCCTGGAACGGCTGTGGGATTTGGAGCCGCTCGAGGTGGAGTAACTTTCACTTTTTCTATGGAAAGTGAAATAGGAGAGAAAACACATTACTTCCTCAATATTAGAATAACTCCACATTGCTATCAGCACCTAAATGTAGTCACAATACACACACACTGAAGTACTGATAGACAAACGCTTCTCCCTTATAGAGCCAAGGTGTGCAAGCACAGTTTGAGACCAGGTGCTTGATTCTGTCTTCCATTGTGCAGTATCCCATGAAAACTAACATCTCCTAGACCTGAGCACATCTGCTTACTGTACAAATGCTCCATCCCTGGTGGTGTTGAAGGCCAGGCTGCACAAAGCCTTGGGTGGCATGGTTTAGTGGAAGGTGTCCCGGCCCATGGCAAGGGGGTGGAACTGGATGATCTGAAGTCCTTTCCAGTCCTAACTATTCTGTGATTCTATAAATACTGATTTGTAGACACCCATATCCATTTGGAGTTCAGTATCATGGCTCAGCTGCAGATTCATGGGATTTTCCTTTACTAGATACAAAACATGCACCAATAACTACACATAAAGTGCTGCCAACAATCAGACAAAAGGTAAAACTGCTTATCTTGCTTCAGTTACTGAACTACAGTTACCAAAACACCCAAGCTCGGAGTTAATGCTCCCTTCTGGCTCTGTTTTCCCCTCTACGAGTATCAGAACTATTTGGTGAACTTCAAAGTCAAAGGCAGAAGAGAAACAGATTTTAAAGATGTTTCATTAAATTCAGATAATGACTAGAGCACAATTTTGAACTCCACACTGAAGAATTTTAATCAGCAGATTTTACCTTTGGTCTTCTGTACATTTACTTTAATATAAAGCCAGACTTTTATCAGTTCACACCCAAAGCCAATGGCATGACTGTAGAGTAAGAAGTCAGACTTGCATTGAGCGAGGGGCATGCGCTTCTGCTCCTCCTCTCACCCAGATACAGAACAGGACCATTTCATATTTCATAAGTTAAGGTTTTGCAGGAGTAACTGCCAATGGGACTAAGGGTAGAGGCAAGAGTTCATCCACTGCAGAAAATGGTTCCCCAACTCCAGTACGGTTCAGCAAGAACAGAACTCACTGAAGGTTGCAACCACAAATGCCCCATTTCCAACATTAAAAACCTCTGATCAACAAACCACCCTGCTGCATGGAGATAAGGCAACTCTGAGCCATTAGGCTTGTGGAGTTCTAATTACAGCACGTACTGCTATGTTATTTCACAGCCCCATAGCTGAGAGGCTACCAAAGCTCACTCTGCAAGATTTTAGCCTGGGAGCTCCTCACAACATGCTGCTCTTATACATAGTGCACACCTGTGTTTAGGGGATGCAGATCTGGATGGTGACCTTGAATAACTCTGATCTCTGCTTCCACTTCGACTTCTGCTTTCTCTTCCCTTCTGAACACTGCAAGAGACAATAAACAGTAAGTTATTTTGCTTAAAGTAGTCATGGGGGAAAAAAAGAAGCTGTTTCTCTATGAAAGCCTTACCCATTGACAGGGCTGTTTGAACTCATTCTTTTTGCTCCCTCTGTTTTCCTTTTAGCATTCTTCATTGCCTGAACAGGTAGCGGTGAAGGTTTATTTCCTTTAGCTTCTTTTGGGGACTCTAGAAGAATAAGCTTTTGTTACCTTATTTTGAAGGCATGAGCTGTGACCAGCACACCTGAAGCCTCCCTCACCCCATCGTGTATACATGCAGTTTGTATATGTGCACACACACAACCAGCCACAAGCAGCAGATCGGAAGGAGTTCACAGAAGGCAGAAGTTAATCTGAAACACTTCTGCCAGAACACTCAGTTAACCCCAGGGAGTTAACTGAGAGGATCATGTTGCTTTCAGAGCTACTTCAACAAGGCACAACAGCAGCTTCCTTTCCTTGCCAATTACTCAGATAGTCAAGATTCTCTTTTAGGCAAGACTTGCACTGGACTGGAAACTTCTGACCAAGTACAGAGGAGAATATTCCTCTCAACACCCCAAACCACTCCTGCCACAGCTCCTGGTCACACCTGTGTTTTGGTATCACTTCAGCATTATATGCCAATCGCAAGTATTTGTTCAGGTTGATTGCCAAAACCACATAAAAGCCAGCCCCTGTGCTACACAAGTTTAGACTAATATGATATTAGGCTTTATCTGTCTCAGAAGATCACAAAGTTACACTGCTACTCAAACTCTGCCATTGGAATAGTTGCCAGAAGCCAGCTTAAACTAAAATCAAACCAACATTGTAATATGCATCCCAAAAGGATAAATACACATCTAAGATAAGAAAGTCATTAAAAAGAAGTTATCCACTATTTACCATTTTTCGGGACAGGGGAAAATCCTGCTGTGTTATCCAAACCTGGGGCTCCCTCAGGCACTAGACCTTTTGCTTGAGCCTTTGCCTCTTCAATAGCTAATTTCTTCTTTTCTATTTTACTTTCCAGGTCAGATAAATCAACCTGTGAACACAGGAGCACCACTTACAATGAAACTCAGGCAACTAGACTGTGCTTACTTACAGGGGGTAGAGACTCAGACACTGTGCTATCCTCTCCCACTTAATGTTCCAGGCTTCCCATGTTCTCTTTGAAGTCATGTTCTAACCCAAAGACTTCAATGAGAAGTATGAAAAAGCAGCAAACCTTTTTCCGAGTATAGAGCTGCAAGATTTTTAAGCAGATTTCTTGGATTTCTTCCTCTGTTGCTCCAAAGAGTAAAAACCAGTGTGGACGATTAGGAAGTGGAATCTGTGAGGGAAGGGAAGACATGCTTAGTTTTCTGCTCCCAAAAGACCTAGCAAACTTGCCATGAATGGAACTGTGCACTCACCTCCAGCGTCCTAGCTGCCAGGTAAATACATGCACAGGCAATGCTTTCTGGCTGGAATCTTACAAAGACATCTGTTCTCAGGCTATCATTCATGTAATTCCTGAAAGACAGGAGAGCAGCAAAGTTGCATGGCACTGTAAAAGCTGTCTGGGTGGTTTTGTTTTGGTTTTACTTCTATAAGGACTACTTATGTCTGCAGTTTCTAGACTTCAACATTATACTCCTGTAAATCTAAAGAACAATTGAATCATTTCACTCATAAAATATAAATCTCTCAAGGGGAGGGATGTGTGACAGGAATCCAATTGAACTGACTGACTGCTGAAAATTCAGTTGTGAACAGAGAACCAATTTTAACTCCACTTTTCCTTCTGGATCTCTACTGGCCTGCTCTCATGCAATCAATGTTTTCATCATGACAACAAGCAATATAATCTGAAGTACTCAGTTATAGAGTTTTAGGTTCACATGTTTCACTGCAATAGGGCTGAACCCAGATGGTTTGCTGAAAGCTGCAGCTCCTGGCGTAGGTCTCCCATGAACACGTGGTCCACTTCAGCACATGTCAAGTTCCACTGGAGATTTAAGGTGTCCCTTTTATTCCAGGAGCATTACTTTCCATCCAGGACAGTGCTCTTGTTGTTGCAAAAAAGCAGCCACAGAAGAACTCAAGGTGCTTGGGAACATCAGTTCAGGAGAACAGTCAGTATTCAGGCACATCTCCTCTTTGGCACATGAAATAAGGGGTCCAAAATGTCCCATTTCAGTAAGGTTGCTTAAAATGAATGTTCACAGAATGAGAAAACTGTAAAATATTGCACATATTCCAGTCAGTAACACTTCAGCATTATCCTTTTAAATCTTAAATACACAAAGTAACTGCCTCTGAATCTGTCACCTGATGTGCTTAAAATGATAGAGACTTTTTGTGAGCACTTTAAGCAAAATATCAGATGGGGGAAAGCTAAAACCAGGCACAGAAGAAAGTCCTCCAAATAATAGGCTTTCTGGAAACAGTAATTAACCACATGGGTACAGAGTATACAAGGATTCACTATTCTCCAAGACATCCAAATCAAAGACCACAGTCCAGATGCCTGTAACCTACTTTAACAGGACAGGATTAAAGTTCTTTTTGTCTTATCAAGCTCCCACCTGCCCCAGTTGTTTTCCATTCTTGTTTATACAAAGAGCAACTGCTGCCCCAGAGAAGCAATGTTAAACATCAGCTCATCTTTTTCTGGGGGAAAGGAACTTCAAAACCTGCTTCTTTCCCCTCCCACTATAAGGAGAACACAAACCTTTCAGCAAAAGCAGTGATCAAGAACAGTGCTTCAAACATGCGGGCAGCTGTAGAGCCTCTGTCTAACAGGCCAAACTGAGAACATGCCTGCTTCCAAGTTTGGCCTCTGAGTATCTTCCCTGTGGGCTTAGATTCAGACACGTGAGAAAATGAATCCTTGTCACTAGAGTTTAAGAAAAAGGTAATCTGTAAATGCACATCTGAAACCCCAACGATACTGGATACTCACTAGTTCTCATGTACTGGGACAACTGGCACATAAATGTGTTACTTTAACATCTATGCCATTTCTCGATTGGGGTAACTTCTTCCCTCCCTGCTTACCTACCCCCTCCTTTCATAACAAGTAGGAAACTAGAAATGAGTAGTCCACGACTCACATTGAGTACTTCCTGCAGCAGTACTGGGAGACCTGGTTGTGGGAAGTTTCTCCAAGTATTACATTTGACTCCAAGCTTCACACATGTGCTCAAATGTTTTCTAATGAGTTTACAAATGGAAACTAGATTTCAGTTGGCGTTAATTCATCCCTTAAATCCCACCATTGGAATAGTTATCGAAATAGAACATTAAATATCTTTCAACAATCAGGTTATAAAACATACAATAGTCAAAATGCACAATCAAAATAAAAGTTAAAAAGTATAAGCACAAGAAGCAGTTGGCCAGTTACTATACTATCATGTATATACCACCTGTCTAGAGTCAGCCTTCTCTTTGGAGAGCCTGCTTTGGTTTGACTGAAGACGGCAGCTATCCCTGCACCATAGCGCTTGGGCAGCAGAGGAGAAGTCTTAGTCACTTACCCTCAGAGGCTACCCTTTGATTAAAAGAGTACAGAAAAGAAAAGTCAAAACTGGTTCTCTACAAGCAGGTTACAGTACCAGACAGTTCAGTCAGCAGAAATATGATCTTTGGATTCACTACAGGTTTTTAAACCACGTTCTTGTTAAAAAGCATTATTGTTTAAAAGCATTAATTGTGAAGTTTAAGACCTGGAATTTTACATAAGCTTCCCATCCCCAAGCAAATCTCTACCATAATGAGAGCAAGGCAGGGGATAGTTCTTGGTAAACATGAAAAAATTTACCAGCCTTAGAAGCTGACATCTTGCATTACCCATATAGTAAATGAAATGGATCTGTGCTGAGTGTTTGAGATACCTGTAATCAAGCTCAAGCCCTGGAAAAAGCCAGTTCCCAGCACTTTAACTACACATAGTTGTGGCTGAAAACAAAAACCCCAAGGAAACTCTATAACCCACCCAACATTTTCCCTTCGGCTGAAGAGCAAAAGCAGAGAGGAGGGAAGTGAGAAGTCAGGGTGGAAAGCTACCTTACCATTAAAACTGCACCTCTAACTTAAGAGGCCGATCAACATTTGGGTAGTAGTTTGGGGCACGCCAAGAAGCAGTGGAGCTGTCTGGTGTGGCCCACAATCATATCTGAGCAATGCTGCCCAGAGTGCCTCAAGTGACATATTTCTGCTACTGCCCCTGCTGGTCTCTTATAACAAAGAAAATCAACTTACCATGATGTCTGGACCAGGTGTTGGTTACGTTCACATTCTAATACCTGAAGGTACATAACGATTATCTGGAAGATATGGGTTATCGAGTTATTAACAAGCATCTTGAGAGCCACCTACTTATTTCAGAGGGACATCCATGAGGCATCTGTAACTCTTTCAAGTCCTAAACACTCCACATGAGTGTCTGCAACATCCCCAGTGTATCTCCACACAGCTTCTGCTCTCCAATGCAAAAGCTGGCCACTCAACAGATCTGACCTTCCTAGCTTTCCATCTTCTGTGAGCAGGCACATCTAGATGTCTCCTCTTCAACAGTTTTCAAGTTAGGTATGTCCTCCTATACAACTCATGATTCCTTTTAGCTGTAACTTGGGAGAAAATCTGATAGCTGCAACAAGCAGCGAAGAAGAAGAGTGCAGACAACAGATCTAACCTATGTGTGACTGGTTTATTCAGCTCTAGGATTTCCCTTAGGTTTGAAAACAAGGATGCAGATAAAAAGACTAACACCAAAATTATCCTAACTAGCAAACAAGTACAACTGTTCTCTGGGGTATCGAGGAGCGAATTCTGAAAGTCAAGCAGATTTCAAAGGATGACTTGAAGACAGCGGTAGTTTTTAGAGGAAGAAAGAGCAAGAACCCAAATCCCTCTGGCACAAAAGTAGGAGGTTCTTTTACCACTCAGCTGCTTACGGCATAATGCTAATGGCGCTCAAGCACCAACTTGAACATTTGCAGTAGCTGCATCTCTGCTGTCATCCTCATCTGACATGAGTTACTTAAATACTGAGAATTGCCTATCAAGCCCTTCACATCTGAGTGTACTTTTTAGAACATAAGAAACAACTAGCTCGTATGGGTTTCATAACCTCAGCATATTTCCACAAAGGGATAACAGACTATCAGAACCTTAAGTCTCCAAATCCCTTTCTGCTTAAGAACCTGCGTTTAGTTGATGTGTCCTAACACCAAAGCTACCTACTTATGTGATTTGACTTCAAGCAATACTTAGCATCTGCATCCACCTCCAGTCGTCATTCAGCAGTGATACAAGACCAATTAGTAAGAATCTCTTAAATGAGAAAGAAAAGATTGGGATCATAAGAAGCTAGCTTTACTCAATTAACTAGCTTTATCATTACAGCCATATACTTTCCATACAATTAGGTAGCTAATCAAACCATTTCTAGCATATGGAACACTGATTATGAAGTTAACTTATACAGTACAAACCTTATGAGGGTGCTTCACATGAACACAAAATCCCAACTCCTTTAACACTCTTCTTTCTGCCTTAATTATTTGATTCTTCAAGTTCACATATTCTTGATCCAGTATTAGAGGCACAGGTTTCCTGGAAGATAGTTTCAAATGCTGAAGATGATCTTTATCTCAGAGAGTGCTCATAAGCGGTTGTGTTTGTGTAAAAATAAGGGACATCAGTATTCAAAACACCGAAAACATTCACTTCATAAAATGGGTCACCTTATTTTTCTCCTTTGTGAGACCTCTTCAAGATGCTCCCTGATTTATGACAGGGAATGATACTATCACTGACCCCTAAGTTTAATGGCTAAAATACAACAGGAACACTTCAGATTATGTCAAAGTCTGAGCTTACTTTTTTTCCCGTAGATGTCTGAGCCGATGGAACACATTAATCACATCCCTTATGCGTCTTGGCGCTTCCTCAATTTTGGATGCCAAGTGAACACAGGCCATTGACACATGCTGAAACAGAAGTATTGCAAGACATTGAGGCTTTGCTCAACTCAGGAACTGATCTCCAAGAAGAAAATGGTGGTAAAATAAGGAAATACTAAAGATTATGCGAAATCAGTGCTGTAAATAAGTGCTATAAATCAGAGCTTCTGAAGAGAAGGCTGCGTGGAGACTTCATAGCAGCCTTCCAGTGTCTGAAGGGGGGCTAATAAAGATGCTGGGGAGAGACACTTCATTAGGGACTGTAGTAAGAGCACAAGGGGTAACGGGTCCAAACAAACAGGGTATGTTTAGATTGGATATAAGGAGGAAGTTCTCTACTGTAAGGGTGGTGAGGCACTGGAATGGGTTGCCCAGGGAAGTTGTGAGTGCTCCATCACTGGCGGTGTTCAAGGCCGGGTTGGACATAGCCTTGGGTGGCATGGTTTAGTGGGAGGTGTCCATGCCCATGGCAGAGGGGTTGGAACTGGATGATCTTAAGGTCCTTTCCAACCCTGACTATTCTATGGTTCTACATAGCCTTGTAAAGTCATGTTGATCAGTAAAAGCTACAAGCTAGCTACTAACACCCTGATCACCTCTAAGATGGCAACTTGCCAAAACAGATCAAAGGTTAAGTAAGACTTGAGCCATACATGTATTTTAGTGTTTTCTTACCTCCATGGAATGCTTCACAAAAGACTTGGTATAAAAAAACCGTTGGAATAGCACCTGTCCTGTAGCCATAGCAACCTGAAAGAGCAACCACAACAGGGATTAACAAAACTAGCAGCTCTAAAGAGCAATCACTTAGCATGATTTTGACAAATCTATGACCCAGAAGACTGGCTAACCTACATTTAACATGGGAGCAAGTTTAGTGGCAGGTAAAGGAAACTAGCACCCTACCTTAGTAGCGAATTAAGATGCTCAATATACTCTTAACACCACAAATAGGTTTTAAGTCAAATTCATGCATTAAACTGCAAACTTCTTTTATGAAGGGTGAAAACATGCTTCAAGTAAATGAGAAAGAAAAAATCCAACACCACCCTAAACACTAGAACCCAATAAAACTGAAGAGTTACAGCAGTAACCAGGAAAACTTCACCTTTCTTTTGGCTTGGAGAGGGAAGGAATCTAATTATATTATGATTTGCATATACTTATAACACAGCTTGAGCAACCTGGTCTAGTGGAAGGTGTCCCTGCCCATGGGAGGGTCTTGGAACTGGATGAGCTTTTAAAGTTCAACCCAATCCATTCTGTGGTGCTATGAATTTAAGCAGCTGAACCTCAGCAGCCGGTAAGTTTTATACTGGGAGAGCATCGAGGACGTTTTCCATCGGATTTCACCAGAAAACAAACCGTTTCCGAGGCCACAACTTCAAAAAGAGCCTAGAACCCTCCTGCTTTTCGCAAGCTCCGGTATCAACCAGGCACCGCCCGGGCCTGCAAGGGGAGGCGGCGCAGGAAGGTGGTTACATCACCCGCTTCCTGCTCCAGGCCTGGCGGGGAAGGCCGCAGGCCCCACGGCCTAAACCCCACGGACAGTTCCCCGTCTTTTCCCCGTCTGCGGCCGCGGATGGCGGCCGAGTGCCGGCTCCGCCCGCCGAGGCCCGGCAAACAAAGCTCTCCCCCGGCGAGAGGCCTCCCCAGGCCGCGGCACAGCCTCACCTGCGGCAGCCGGAGCAGGATGCCGGCCGCCTGGATGAGCTCGCAACCCGTGACGCGCAGCTCGGTCTCGGTGTCGGGGTCCAGGCCGCTGCTCATGGATGGGGTGAAGCGCAGCGTGTGCTCGGGCAGGAGGCAGTTCTCCAGCGTGATTAGCACCCCGGAGTACAGCCGGTCCCCGATCAGCACCGCTCCAGGGCCCGCCACCGGCGCTCCGCTCCCCGCCGCGGCGGACCCCGACGCCATCGCACCGGCGGCCTGAGGCCCCGCGGGGCCGCTGC
>JASSUY010017037.1:0-24696 GCA_032466535.1 Forpus xanthops
AGTGAGGTCCCACAAGAGCAGAGTAGAGGGGCAGGATCACCTCCCTCATTCTGCTGGTCACACTCCTTTTGATGCAGCCCAAGACATGGATGGCTTTCTGGGCTGCAAGCGCACACTGCCAGCTCATATTCATTTTTTCCATCGACCAACACCCCCAAGTCCTCCACAGAGCTGCTCTGAATCTCTTCTCTGTCCATCCTGTAGCTGTGCCAGAGATTGCTCTGAACCAGGTTAAGACTAAATGAAATTTATCATCCACTCCCACATCCTAAGTCACTGGAAAAAGGGCATATTTTTCTGCTCAGTGATTTTCTTACGTATTTTAAGAGCTTCTAAAACTACAACTAGTTTTGCTTCACTGATACTTTAAAGAGTTCTGACAGTAATATTTTCTACTAATAATCTAAGTTCAATGTCTTTGCCCATGTTCATTTTATACCAGTTTTTGTCATGAAACAAAAGAATCCAGAAGCATACGGGCTTGACATGAGCCATGCTGTACATGAACTCTGACAGAACAAAAATGAAATGCAAATAATTAATGAAAGTCCAAGAATTTTAGCATACAACTAAGGAATAAGATTGTCCAACTCTGACATTAGGACTGACTTCCTTCAATAGATGAACATATTTGAGATTTGGGCCTTGCAAATGAGCTATAATTAAGGAAAATAATTTTTTTGCTGTGGAGGAAAGAATTATGGTGGTGCGGCTGCTATTCATAGGATCTTCTCTAGCACTGGACAAGTTTTATTAGGACTAGATTACTCTGGGAGGGAAAAACAAGCCATTATCTAAGAGTATCTGTCAACATTTGTCTTACTGTAAGTACAACTACTGGCCAACATACTAACACCACAGGAACTTTGGAATAGCCTTGTAGTCCCCAAATATTCATTCCTGTCACCTCACACTAACTCAGGCATCTAAGTATGAACTAATTTTACTTGGTAACAGACATGCAAGGACAGTAATTATCAAAAGGTTGAGGCCATATATCCGCAAGATTAAGTTCTCAGCTGTAACAAAGCATATTTAAATTAATATTTTTCCATCTGGCTTTTCTTTTTTTTTCCCTCCTTGAAGACATGGCTACAGAAGGGCCACAGGTATATCCCAAATAAATGTTTTCTTCCCTGTGATCTTGCAGAGCCCACTGCACACTTTCCCTGCTTTGAGTCAGTGGACAATCCCACTACTGCTGTAGGGAAAACAGCCCCCAATAGGACATAGAGTGTCATTCAGACTGAAGTGAATGCCAATTCAAGTCTGAGAGAGGATTAATGACGCTGGCAATACCAAGCAAAACAATAAGGACCTCATACACAGTACTCGTGTTAACAATGAGAAGAAGCAAAATTGTACCATTTAATTTCCAGAGTTGGAACACCACCCACTGCTGTAGTAGCAAACCTCCCAGAAAGCCAACCACTGCTGGTATCGATAACACCAAGATAAATGCACATTACAGCAAGCAGCTGTGCTACTGGAAGTATTCAATGTAGCACTCTTGATGCCAAAGGCTCTGCTGTCTTTCTCATGAACAGCTTGACACACATACCCTCTTCAGAAAGAGGCAAAAGCACAGAGGACTTGGCACACTTGCCATGAACATTAACAGAGAGATTTGACTTTCTTGTGGCTTGTGGGTTTTATCTTACTGCTAAAATCAGATCAGCTGGTGTAAATAGACTACAAAGCCTTCCATCTCACTGCTACAGGCAGTATAGGAACTACATACGTATGCTGTGTTTATGTACTTCATATCAGTGACAGCAAGCTGAGTATCACATTATTCCGCTCACATAGCAATGCCTTTAACAAAGTGATTTAAGTAGTTTTCATAACTGCAATGTAGTTTCAACACTATAATTAGTTACGCACAGTAGCTAGAAGCCTACCATTAGAAGTTTATATACCATAATGCTTTTCAAATCAGTTTAATAATGAATTCTCCATCACAGTATTTGACAGTGCCATTATAATTTTCTTGTATCAGCATTGTGGAAGATCCAAAACAATCACTCCTGGGAGCAGTAGAAGGGCTGACAGGCAACTCACCATGATGGAAGAGGGAGGGGAGCGATGCTGCAGTAGGATGTGACAGCAGAGCATGGCCCTCTCATCACGTGGGCCTCCAGCACAAGCCCTGTCTTGGAGTAGGCACCACTCATGCCTCCAGTGGTCTAGTGAAGGACTACAGTTAAAAAACATGCCAAATTCAAGCCAGAGATATGATGGGCAGTAGGAGGAGTTGTCTGAGGAGGAACAGAGTAGGGAATAAAGGGTGGAGAATCCCCCTTCATACCAAAAGATCTCTGGTCTAATCAAAATTACACAGTGGGCAGAGTTATTTACATGGGCTCAGTATTTAGGCCAAATATATTTTGGCAGTTTATAGAAAAAAGAAGTCTTATTGTGTTTGCCAATAATTATAGAATATGAACTTTCCACTTTCTACAAATGCTATTATGTAGCAGGTCCTAGCTTACCACTGAAATACCATAAAGCTTCCATTCCATTTACCAAGAGGACCGATCTCTAAATTAGCTTCTTATCTATTTATTGCCTTTTTCAAATTAAAGATAAATTAAATCAAATATCATTCTCACAGGAATACTAGTTGGAAATGCTCTTATTTAGCCAAGTATTTCTGTTAAAATATTGACTGAAATGAGATTAACCTTCGCCAGCAATGACAGTGGTAAGGCCCATGATCTTTATTTCCTTAGTTAAGGTAATAGGACTAGTGTTAAATTCCTTAATTTTCAGGGGAAACTGAGTATTTAAGAACTACAGACTAGTCTAGAGTCAAGAACCTTTTTCCTTGCCTAAAATAGCGTAGATAATTCACTAATAAATTAGCAAACAGAGAGGGGAAAACTTATGTTGATGGATTATGATGTACCTTGGTGTCACATTCTCAAATTCTGCTTCAGGGATTTACACTCATTTGCATCTCTGTCTTCATTTCTACCCTTTATAAAAGTTGATGATAGATCAACATTGTGGTATAATTAAAGAGATCCATAAAAATTAAATTGGAAAAAGACAGACAACACTCTAGGCAGAGGCAAAATGCATCATACCTGTCCCTGTAAACCCACTGATTCTATTTAGTATTAGCTCCAGTTATTAAGAAAATATTTAAAAACGAAATAAAGAAGTGAAATAATCTCATGATGAGTAGAGCTACCTAGGTCAGACACAATGAGGGCCTTCAGCTGGTAAACAAAGCCAATTCTGTGTGCATTGTGGTATAACTGGGATTGCCTAAGATATAAAACATAAGGAGAGGTAGTACCTTCTAGTAGAGCAAACCTTGTGAAGTAGACTAGATTATGTAAACCAACAACCAATGTTTCCTATTATATTCAGGATCTATGTATTTCAGCCACTCCAAACGTGTTGATCCTTCCTGGCTCTTGTTTTCATGCACTCACTACTTTTTCATCCTCAGCTGTAGGGACCTCCTTTTTAAACCTGCATCCCCTTGCAAGTCCATCATGGGCAAGTGTTACATTCCCACAGATCAGCTGTTGGTCCTTAACCCTCCTCCTCCACCATCTCCAAGGTAATCCCAAAGCCAATGACCAGGAATTCAGGCTTTATATTGCACATCTTTAGAAACAAGCCACAAGTTCCACATACCAGTTGTTCAGCTCAGCTTCTTTCCTTAAAGGTCTGGTGAAGTGAAAGTTTCACCTCTTTAATAGAAGCTGTTTAATCAGCTGGATACTGATGGAAAACATCCTGAATATCATCTTTGGTTTCTAATTTAGGCACACAAAGTGCATCATCAGCTATTCAGTAAAAAAGAGCAGGAAAAAAACCCTTGGGCTGTGAAGTATTACAGTAATCTTATCTGCTCTGTTTACATATAGACCAGAAGTACATGGAAAGCAATGCATCCCAAAAGGTGATGAAAGGGAAGAACAGACAGGAGAAAGACAGGAATTTCAGGAAAGGTGGAGGACAGGAACTCCAGGATCCCCTCTTTCTTATGAGCAAATCTAGGTATTCTCTGGCCTCTCCTAAAAAAAAAAATAAAACAAAAAATAAAATAAAAAAAAAGTTTCAAGCAGCCTTAGTTTATCTTAAACACCCTAGCGGTGTTCAAGGCCAGGTTGGATGGAGCCTTGGGTGACATGGTTTAGTGTGAGGTGTCCCTGCACATGGCAGGGGGTTTGGAACTATATGATTGTAAGGTCCTTTCCAACTCTGTTCTATGATTCTATGAGCTTGAAGGACCTACAGGATGAAAGGATTCATAGAACATACATCACTGTATCAGAAAGACACACACCACTAGGTGTCAGCCCAAATTAAGGTATTATATACATAAATTTATTTAAGAGTATCTCACTTTCATTATACTTTCAGCTTCTAAGTATATCGTAGAAATATTCAAATATATATACATAACGCTCTTATGCTGACTTTAAGGAAAACCTAATGACATTTGCAGAAAAGCATACTGTCAAATACCTAGATCCTTTAGGAAATTCAAGTAGGGCACCTGCTTTTACAAAGCTACATTTCGTAGAATCCTTTAGGTTGGAACAGACCATCCATTAACCTACCACTGCCAAGCCTATCACTATACCATGTCCTTAATAGCTACACGTACCGATCTTTTAAATACCTCCAGGGATGGATGCATTTCACTGGGCAGCTTGACAACCCTTCCAATGCTTGACAGCCCTTTCCATGAAGAATTTTTTTCCTAATATCCAATCTAAACCTTTTTTGGCACAACTTAAGGCAATTTCCTCCCATCCTGTTGCTTATTCATTTGGAGAGGAGACTGCCATCCACCTTGCTACAATCCCCTTTGATTGTTTTGACCCAAGTGCAGGACCCAGCACTTTGCCTTGTTGAACCTCATACCACTGGCCACAGCCCATTGATCCAGTCTGTCCAGATCTCTCTGTAGAGCCTTCCTACCCTCCAGCAGATCAACACGTCTGCACAACTTGGTGTCATCTCCAAACCTGCTGAGGGTGCACATGATCCCCTTGTCCAGGTCATTGATAAAGAGATTAAACAGAACTGGCCCCGGTACTGAGACCAGGGGAACACCACTTGTGACCAGCTGCCAACTGGATTTAACTCCATTCATTATAACTCTTTGGGCCTGGACATCCAATCAGATTTTTATGCAGCAAAAACATCCACGCCCATCTGTTTAGAAGTTGTGGAGATGAGGCACCTTCATATAGAGCAGCAAGCAAGCTCAACAAACCCATGGAAGTGCTTAATCTTTTTAAAATTCAAAGCCTTGACAACTAAAACATGAGCTGAAAAGGTCAGAGTAGAATATCTGCCCTGCCACTTTTTTCTGAAGCAATGAATCCATTACCACCACAGAGCCCCTACTGGCTACAAGATAAAAGCAGATAGACCATTTATCAGCATTTTGTCCAGGAAAGAATCAAATAACTGCCATATCACTTCTGAACAGACTCTGCCTGAGCACCTTCTGTCATCAAAATTAACAGAACTCCCATTCCACTGCAGAGCTTAAAACACACAGGACAGGGATATTACACAGGGAAAAATATTCAGAGTATTATGCCTTCACTCATAAATATGCATGGACTCTTCAAAGCAGACTTCAAAACCGAAATAGGTGGTTATGAAGTCTCCTGTACTTAAATTCTCATTCCCTTCTCTAAGGGGAGTATAATGAGACAAAATTGAATGTGGAAAAATGGACCTAACTGACACTGCACTCTGTCAGAAAAACCTTGCAACAGAGTCCCCAGGAAACACCTAACAGACTCTGCAGGCTCACCCACTGATGTAAAGCACTGTGAATAAAATAGCAAGAGAGAGGAAGGAAACGCATACAAAAAAAGCCAACCAGAAATAGCAAGGGGTCCAGGGAAAAACAGCTGTTTCAGAAGACCACTTTCCTTTCCAACTAACACATTAAAACCAGACTACAGTCTTTCCTTGCGCAGAGCCTCCCTCTCCTGTCAAAAAGAGGAAGCTTCAGTTCTGAAATACTGCTTGTATCGCCTTGCAACATACAGTGCTTTCACAACTGACAGTCTCTGTGTTTCCTGATCTGCCATGCTATAAGCATCACATAACATCCAAATCAGCGTCAACACCAAAGTGCTGGGTTTGGAGATGCTCAAAACCCAACTACACATAGGCCTGAGCACCCTGCCCTAACTGACCCTCCTCTGAGCAAGGATGGACTAAATAGACATCACTGCCAACTTCAACTCTCCTGTGATTCTGAGATTAATTACTGTTGAATATTGACCTGGCAATGAAATAACAATGCTAAAGCCTAAAATAACCATGTAAAATGCAAAGGTAAAAGAGAAGCAGCTTCCAGATCCATTTTACAAAGAGGTAAAACTTAAGCTTGGTAAAAAAGCAGAAGTCACAAGGCCACATTGTCAGGTTAAGTGTGTGGGAATTAGCTGTCACAACTGGATAAATATGAATACAAGATCAGAGAAAGGTCAGTAAAAACACAGAACCGTTGTCATAACTTTTTTACTTTTTTTCTTTTTGCATGCAAGAAAGATCAGAGTCATTTTTTGCAAACTTACAAAAACAGAAGTAAAAGTAACAGTTCAGCTGTATCAAGGTTAGGTCACAGTATTCACATTGGACACACCAATATAACCAATTGTCTTTACACTGCCAACTGCCTCAGATTTCACAAAACCAATAAAATTTAGAATGAAGATTAACAACAGAGGGTCAATCTTCTTCTCCGTCCCACCACTCTATGGGACACGGGGGAAGCTTCTAGCAGCTTCTCACAGAAGCCACTCCTGCAGTCCCTCTGCTACCAAAACCTTGCCATGCAAACCAAATATAATTATCAGCTTTTTGTCTATAATACTGTCTATGCTCATGCATTAGCATAATTTGCTTTTCCCGTGTCTTGTGCCTTCCACAGGGACACCTTTTATCCATGTAAAAAAAAAAAAAACAAAAAATACAAAACCCAACAACCAAAACCATACCAAAACATAAGATACCATCTTGGTAGTGACTGAGGAATCTTGAAGTAGTAAGTACAGATTTGACTTACCAGTTTTGATATTGCATATTGCTGCCAAAAAGCCGATTACATACACATGTGATGAAATAAAGCATAAAGCAGAAGAGATTGTCCCTAGTACATGTGGTCAGACATCAGCATTCATACAGTCATTACAAAAAAAAACCTACTGACTCCTAACATAGAAGTCTGGCAAAAAAGACTTCCCATTATGTGTGTTAAAAAGACAGTTATCATGGTGAAACCCAAACATTCACATTGTTCTATATTCTCTCTAAAAGCCAAATCTCAATCTTCAAGTTTTACTTAATATTCCATGTAACTCCATATTACCTGAAGATGTTCACAAGTCACAGCAGGAAAGGAAAAGCAGGACAGTCTAAAATAGCAGGAACGCCATTAATAATGCCACCATCAAGCAGTAAGGACACAGTTCATTTGAGTAAGTGTGTCATAACTCCAGGGACCTCTGCTGTCACACAATTTTTCAGTTGTAATACTGGAATGCAAAAGTTAGAGGCATACATCTGTTCTTACACATTATCAAGCAGAACAGTTTATTAGTCTCAGCTACGTTCACATGTCATGTTATGCCTTTATAGCTGTCTAGATGGTCACACAGCAGAGATTATATATTACTTCATGCGTATTAGTAGTCCCATCTGAGTCTAAGAGGATAAATACAGAACAGTCCAGACTGGGTAGTTAGCTACCAATCTCATTAAAAACAAAAAGTGGAAATAACTCTTCTACACCCAAAGCACCCAGACTCAAGAACAAGCCAGCTGCTACAGAAATCTGGCACATTTCATAAAACACATGAAAAGGAAACCTCAAGGGAACACAACTGCTTGGAAGTGAAAGCCATCTGGAACCTAAGCAGCAACAAGGGAGGTGGAATGCCAACAAAACCCCCTGATGCCTAACTAGGTCATGCTGAAGAAATTGCAGTTGAGGTCTCCAGAGTCAGAAAAGATATCTTTAAATGTATAATCCAAGGTTACATTTCAGCTCTTATGTTTGCTTTCTCTTTCCACTGATCTATCTCATTCCCTGGCCTTAAGTTTGCTAAGCAGGTGGCAGCTGTATGGGAGAGTTGACCAGAAAAAAACTAACACAGAAAAGGTCCTAAAAGCAGCAAAACAGAAAATATAATATACACTATCTCAAGTGGTCCAGCACACAGAGAACAACATAATTCAGGAGAAAGGGCTGGTCCTCAATCTCCTTTAAATAAATCAACATTTTACCACGTATATTCACTGAAACTCTAATGCATAACTCTTATTTGTTCATTCTTCTAGAAAATCTAATGCAAAGAAGTCCAGAGCAGCAGCACAGCTGCTCTGCTAAATGCACAAACCAGCCTCAAATTCAGATTAAGATTTGAAACTTGTGTTGCTATGACTATCAGTATCACTAGCTGTAACTTGAAACAAGCACTTCCAATCTGTATGAGCCACCTGAAAAATCTTCTGCTTAAGTTTGGTAATGACTACAGCTTTGCAGATACTGGAGAAAGCAGATTCCTGATATAACCTCACAGATGTATTTGCATTCATGCTATTTGCAATATAAAAGAATCTTGTCAAAAACGCAGGAAGCCAGCAATGAGGCTTTAAATCTAGAACATAATTTTCTAAATTTTTCTTTGTGTTAGAATTACTGCTGCTGCAGAACAGAAAGATGCCTTTCAAGTGAAACTAATCCATTTAATTCAAGTAATTTTTGGTTTAGTCCAGATGCAATGTGTTTCACACATGTCAAACTATGAGTCATTACTTCATAGAACTACCTCACATTCATATTTGCTTTCCAGTGCTTTAGAGAGGGAGAAACTAGCTCACCATTTACAAAGTGCAGTCTTAGTTAACAGGCTGTAACTAGGGTGCCACACAATAGTGCCTTTATACACAAAAGCCTAAGAATGATGATGACAGCAATGCACAACCTTTAAGACGAGAGAGAGTTTATTCAGAATCTTGTGGCTTCAGAGGCATTACTAAACACCGTTTATTAAATTTTGAGAAATAAATTACTGAGCTTTAAGCCAGTTAATTTAACAAACATTATGTATCTCTGTCAACCAAATATTGCAATCTCAGCAAAAGCTTAAAGTCCATACTCCCA
Organism: Forpus xanthops; assembly: GCA_032466535.1. Classification (NCBI taxonomy): domain Eukaryota; kingdom Metazoa; phylum Chordata; class Aves; order Psittaciformes; family Psittacidae; genus Forpus; species Forpus xanthops. Next base: position 9,164 of record JASSUY010017037.1, read on the forward strand.
AATATTATTTGCCTAACAAAAGTCCAGTTCAACTGAAGAGTTCACTCCCTTAATTATTACATGCAAGCTCTTTATGTAACATATTATATTGATATTACTCTTCTAATCAAGGATTATTTAGAACAGTGATTACTAGCCGCCTACCCACACACCATTACCTTGGAAAGGCAGCAGAGGTATCAGAAATATTGACAGACCTCAGGAAGATAGCATCAACCACCAACAAAGTAATGCATGTCACACCAAGAGAACCTTATCTCCAAACAGCAGTATCTCTCACTACGAGGCTTGGAAAGAAACCTGACTTCTAAGTGCCACAAACATTGGTTTCAACCAAACCCATGGACCTAAGCCCGCAAAGCCAGCACTCATGATACCCTCACAGAGGCAAGCTACCGCTTCACCTCAGTGGATACAGCAGCCTTAGGAAATGAGCTCCCCCTCCACCTCCCCTTGCCCCCCACAGAACCACCATGTAGGCTGACAACAGGAACACCACATGAGGCTGGAAGGCACTCCACCCCTCCACCCCCAGGGGGGAAAGAGTGCCTATAACTGTTTCCCCTCTACTGCTTTACCTAGCAGGGCACTACATATATATATACATGCACGCATACATGTTCTCTTCTTCAACAACACCAAAACCAGAAGACAGCTTCCTCGTTGCCAACATACCACACGACCCCCAGCCGCCGCTCCCATCGTCCCGACCACCCACACCTCAGCCGGCAGCTTACCCGCCAGACCCTTTTATAGCACGGAAACACGACGGGGCGGAACCTGTGCTCCAGTTCTGCGGCGCTATTGGACAGCTCTGCTGTCAATCACCGGAACGGCCAACCTGCCAGCGCGCCTGGCCCCCTTCGCCGGCCTCTTGCTTAAGTGACTCGGGCTCCCTCTAGGGGCAATGGCGGTGCGCCCGTGAGGGCTGACCCGTCCCTGGGTCCCCGGGGCGGCGGGAGGGAGGGGCGGCTGAAAACCACCCGGTGACGCCGGACGGCGCTGCTAGAGCGGAGACGCCACAGGCCCGAGCAGCGCAGCCGTCGTCCCCGTGGGCCGCGGTGTCCGGCGGATGGGGTGAGGCGGCCGCCGTGGCGGGCAAAGGGTCGGTCATGGCCAGCGCCGGTTCTGAGGAGGGGGAGGCAGCGGCGCGGGAGGAACAAGCCCTGAGGAAGCTGGTCGTCCGGCTCCAGAACGTCCAGGAGAGGAAGCGGCTGGAGACGCTGGTGCAGACCATGAGCGACCTGCTGGAGCTGGCGGGCAGGCAGAGCGGTAAGGCGCGGGGCACCCTGCCCGGCCCTGCCCTGTCCCGCCCCGCCGGTGGCTAACGCGGCCTGTCTCTGTCCCCCCACAGCCCCCCGGCTCTTCAGCGGCAAGAACGTCCACGTGCCCCTGCTGCTGGTGGTGGACCTGTACCCGAGGGCGGCGGGCGTGCAGCAGGTAAGGGCGTACGATCCGCGCCGCTCCGGCTTTGCTCCTTGGGATGAGCCGATCCCGCGGGTCCTTTCCCGGAGTAAACGTTGCCGCTCTGCTTGTTTGTTTCCTTTTAACTTGCTCCCGTCCAGGCCTCTTCGTGAAGTGCTTCTGGTCTATAACGGGGCGCTATATCCGCCCGCGTTTAAAGAGACAAGTGTTCCAGCTTGCTGCGGGTACCACTCGTTGCATTTCTATGTGAACAGCAGAAGGTGAAGTAGGAAATAATAAGTAACGTGAACACTGTATGACATAGTCTTCTAAATTGCCAGTGATGTTATGTAACGTATTTTTGATGTGGCAATATTGAATTCTGACGGGGTTAGACAAACTTCTGAAAAGCAGAATTTTACAATATGAATTCATACATATGTGGCCCTATCCTGGAGAGTCGTACTAGCCCAGTAAATTTTTTTGGAGGGGAGAGGACTATTCTTTTAGCTAAGAGTAGGTTCTTAACTTTAAGGTTCTGCTTGGCTGCTCCTGTAACTTAACATTGGCCCATTTAGATTAGGTGTTGACACTTGAACCATTTGGTGTTATGGTACGGCTGCCAGACTTATCATATGGAACAGCTCCTTCCTGGCAGGTATATAATAAATTTCTGACTATGTTATGTTTAACGGATGTTTATAAGCTCTTTTACTTTTTCTCAATTCAAATGGAAGACAAAACAGAAACTATATTGCAGGTGCCTCTTAAACAATATTTTTTCAGATGGGGTTCCTTTGTCTAGTAGAACTTAGCTAGAGGTCAAAAGATTAAAATACGAAATTGTACTTATGTAGTGATTATCCTGGACCAGCAGTGATCACAGGTTTCCTTTGAAGATTACATACCTGTGCGGACTGAAGTTTTAAGTTATTTTACAGTTCAATTGTCAGGTCGTTATGAAATACAGAAGGAAGAATAAGCAGTTATTTCCAGGATAAGGCGTATTTTGTATATAACAATTTGCAAAACCACTGTCCAGAAGTTTAGATGAGGAAGTAAAAATTATGAAATCCAACCACAATCAGAAGCAGGTGTGAAATGACAGCACAAGAGTCTCAGAAGTACACAAGGAAGATAGTGATTTTCATTTTAACCATGTTGAAGAGCCTCACTGATTTAATGTAGAATTTTAAACTGAGTTTACTCTTCTCTCTGCCTGCACTTGCAGTTTTAACAGTGTTTAAGTTTAGACGCTTTAGAACTCCTTTTCATTATTACGTATTAAAGTGCAAAATTCATAGCCAATGCAAAGCTCAAATGCTGTTCTTCATAAAAAATGTCATAGGCAGCTCTTCCTTCACATTCAGTTGTGATGTTTACAAGCATCTGCAATATGTTAGTAGAGCTGTCTTCTTGCTTCACTCACTGTGATTCATTTACAGTGGTTGTGAATACTCAATTCTCACTTTATAGCAGCAATGGAGCAGTGTGATCCTGATTTCAGTGCAGTTTTTTCACACTGCTAATGAATTTACATTGAATAAATGCATTAATCAACCTCTTCTGCTTTTGGTTTTGTAATACATGTGACTCACATAAGAGAATAAACACAGTAAGAGATTTATCTGAAGTGAGGATTTGCTTTCCCTCCCCTCCTTAACTGCTTTCAAAGCATCACGTGCGGCTGTTCTAGTGGCTTGTGTGGAGTAAGTTTGCTTAAACCTGCAAGCTCCTTTAGAAGTAGGATGATACCAGGCTGAACAGTTCCTTAAAGTGAAATAGATATCTTTAAGTAAATATGGTAGTTTCTTACCACAGTTACTCTGGCAATGATTGGAGCAGCTTTGAAACTCTAGATCAAATTATGTTTACTCTTGAGTAAAGAACAGTCAGCAGAGCTTTATTGTGTCATGTAGAAGATGTGACTTAATGTAATATAAATTCGTTGCATTCTAAAAATGAAAAGGGTCTGATTTAAAAATAACAGCATTTCAGTGCTGCCACCAGCTGTTTCTGTGTATAGGGACCTGTTTGAGTGTTTATAAGAATGTCTTTGTTTACTGATATGGTTTGGTTTTTCTTTTCCTTGTGGCCTTTAGGATTTCTGTTATTTAAAAGACACTTTTTTCATAATTATTTAACAGATAATAAGCTTTCTGTTACCTCAGGTTGTGATTTTGATATTGTGAAATAGACCACATGTCAGCAAGTCAGATGTTTCCATTGGTTTTTTCTGGATCCACAGTTCTTATAAATGTTTGTTGATACTTGGGAGTCAAAACAATCAAAATAAAAATATTTAAAGGAAACAAAAAAAATCATCAGAAAAGTTTTAATACAGAAAGGAATTTTACAAAGTCATTAAGCTAATTTTCAGCAATTTCTAAGTTTTACAAGAACAGTTAGGATGGCATGAAGTGGAAACTTAAAAATGTTATCTAAGCAAAACACAGTGAATGAGTTAATGGTCACCTCTACAATGTCTTTGCCATGCAGTTTTGAAATTTGTACCTAATCGGTAACCTGTTTTGCTTGGAATATGGAAAATTAGGTAATTACATATCCTCCTCTCAGGGAGGACTGATGATTGCTAAGATTATTCTTTGCACCTATGTTTAGTCAGAACACAGATCAGCTAAATCTTCCTGAGTGTCCATAATAATAGTCTCATGTAAAGCAAGCCAGCTTTCGGTCCCAGGAAGAGAAGACCATGGAAATTGGCTTGTGGTCAAGTTTAGTCTGCAGACATTAAGGTTTTAATTAGCTGATAACATTTGGCTCTGCAAATCTAAACTGAAACAGAGCTACTGCAGACAATGTGAACATAGCCCATGTAACCAAGTACATGGAAGATAAAAGCAGAATTCCGGTTCCCAGGGAGCTACATCATCATTTTCGTACTTGCCGAAGCTGTGATGAAAGCTGTCTGGATTCAACCCTATGCTGTTCCTATGGGTGCCTCTACGCTATCAGACTTGCAGTTTCATGTCTGTTGTCTTGAAGACTGCAGGGTTAAAGATCATGCACTTCACATGCACTTTGCAATTAAACTCTTTGGAGGTAGCCATTTACATTCCTGTTGTTGGCTGTCCTGTCTTGACCCCTTTACTTCAAATAACTCTTCTGCTGAAAACTGATCCAGTTACACATAGAGTTTTTGTCCATACTTAAGATTGTCTCCTTTGTTGACCCTATTCTTAAAGCACACAGACTTCCAATTTATTTTTTTCTTTTTATTTATATGGCAAAGGAAACCTTTATGCCTTATTTTCATTCCTTTTTGTAAAATCTGTTTCATCTTGGCTTTTGACATTGCTCAGTTCACTTCTTGCCTTCAATACAGCATGGTTTTCTTGTTCATCAGTTAATCTATTGTACAGATTTTGCTTACTGCACCCCCACTAAAGCCTATTCAGTCATATCACCCTGCAGGTGATCATAATACATCAGCTTCATATAATACAGAAGACCAAAGAGAAACATTGTTTTTGCATTATTTAGTGATGTGTGAAAATCAAAGAATTTGCATAGGATAGGTAATTATTAATAACAAACGTATTTGGTTTAGTTCATCTTTCCTTCCTTGTGATCTCAAAACTTTCACTACCTTCATTATATTTTGAAAGCACACAATACTGAGATTATAAAGTATATAGTATTGCTTAGGTATCTCATCCCCGTTTAAACATTGGAGACCTTTAAAAACCTATCTTTTCTCCTTATAATTTACAATTAAATGGCAGATTCTTATGGAGATGCCCATTCTTCAGTAAAGCTAGGCTACCTATAATAGTGCAGTGATCTTTCCTGGCCCCTAAAGACATACATAGTATGGGTCTCTGTCAGCATCTCTTTTAGCTGTGTGTCCTCCATCCTTAAGCAGTGCTGAAGCACATTGAGAGTGATGTGTTACTGCAAGCAGTGCATTAGAATCATTAGCATATCTGGTTTACCTTCATCTTTTCACTTTTTGTGTCATTTGTGTTCTGTGTTAATTGATTTTCCTTATTGATTTAACAAGATAACTTTTCATAACATCTTTCTTACAAAAACCGAGAACATTAGAAGATGACATTGATGTTTCAAATAGAATCTCTCTCCTAAAATAGCTATATTTTTGTTTTACAGATGGGTTGGTCACTTCTTTGTAAATTAATAGAAATTTGTCCAAGTACTCTACAGAACATAGCTCCTAAGGATGTTGGGAAGGACTGGGAAGTACTGGGTGTTCACCAGTAAGTATTTTGTATGCAAAGAGTCTTCTGTAATGAGTCATTATCATGACAGCATATATGTGCAGTGAAATATATTTATAGAAATTTGTTACATCAGCTTCTAAATGGTTCAAGATTTTTGTGGTTTTTTCAGCCTTCAGAATGGGAAGCAAGCAGGGATTTTTCCTGTGTGTACAAATACCTGGTGGAGAAAGTAAAGGAGAGTAGCCAGGCTCTTCTCAGTGGTGCCCAGTGACAGGATGAAAAGTAATGGGCACAAACTGAAATATAGCAAATTAAACATTAAAATATTAAACATAAAAAATTCCTTAAACATTAAAAAACATGCAATTTTTTTTTTTTACTCTTAGTTTTTATTGTGAGGTTGATCAAACACTGGACCAGGTTACCCGTAGAGTTTGGAGTTTGTGAGAGGTTGCAAAGGTGCTCAGAACCTGACTGGACATTGCTCTGAGCAATCAGTTGTAGTTGTCCCTCCTTTTAGCTGGCAAGTTGAAATAGGAAACCTCCAGAGGTCCATGCCAAATTCAACAATGCTGGATTCTCTCATTTTCAGTGTCTTCCATTTTAATAGACAGATGCAGTATTACCTGGATGATTGCGTGTGTGTTTTCTTTCCAAATATGAGGAATTGTATCCATTAGCCAAAAATAGTGATAATTGAGAAGAAGGGGGTTTGTCATACTTAATCTTACTGTCTAAAAAGTAATCACTAAACCAGGTCTTCTCAACTACCTGTGAAGTCAGTGGACACAATTACCTGCAGAGAGCATGGTCTATTCCATCTTTTTAGTAAGTTATCCAGGAGCAAATTGTGGTTTGGATTTGCTCATCTCTGTCTGTTAACTGCTGAGGGAGCCTAAGCAGCTAGTTTCTGGATGGCTGTGGTTAGATGAGATGAAAACCCACACAGCTTAGCTTTATAATTGTCACAAATGGTAATTGTAGATGATACAAATGGGGAAGAAGAGCTTGGATAGGTGTTCTTTGGTCATATTGCTCATTCAGGGCTGATAATGACAGCAAGAAGGCAGAGCCTTGCAACTCCCCTAGTGAATATGTCTCTGCCTTTATAGTCTTCACTATACCTTTCCTTAGAAAGGTTGCTGTCATAAGATCATTTGCATGAAGATACAGCTTGGGTTTGTGGGGTTTTGCTTGTTCATCTTATGGTGGCTAGAGTACATGGTCAGTAGGTGAATGAACTTCCTTAAAAGAAGTGCTGGCAGTTTTTGTTAGAAAATGAAAGTGATTTTGGATGCTTTTTTATGAGCAAGAAACAAGAAGCTAGTTACAATTTCTTTGTCAGCTTAAGAACATGTTAACTGAGAGGTATTCTGAGACTTACAGCTGTTGCTGTTCATTCTGGGTCCCAGAAAACTTACTCTTTTGAGGCTGATCTTTCTCATCGCCTCTTCAGAGTCCACACAGTGCATGTGGTTGAACATCCTTTTCAAGCTCGAACTTCACAAAAACTCTGTTAATAACATTACTGTAAACAATTCCTTTCCACTACCAGTATTTTAGACAACTGTGTGTCCCTGTCTGACATGTTGACATTTTTTTTTGCTGTGGAGAAACTTGTTCATGATAGGGGAGTAACCTCAGACATTTCTGTCATTGCCAAAGGCAGAGCCAATCAGCCAAATTATATTTCAGGTTCCTTGTAGGTGGATTGGACTACTACTGTGCTTCAACACCATGCTGAATATGTGCTGTTTGCAGCAAGGCAGGAGACAGTTATGATAGAGAATAAAAGGGTTTTTTTGTTTGTTTTTTTTTTTTTTCCAAGAGATTTTCACTTCCATGTGTTTCTGTTAGAACAGAAATCTTAAGTGGGGAAAAAGCATTTGTTTCTTGTCTGTCAACAATGGGCCAGCTTGACCACATTATAATTGCGTTTAGAAACAGTAGTTTCATACTGATGTCAATGTTCTTGGCAGGCAGTGTGATAATTAGTCACTGTTACTGTGAGGGGAAAGGAGGGAAATTCCTTCAGTGTGTTTGCATCTTCTCTACAAGCTCAAAGGCTTCATGAGATGTTTTATAATCTCTTATGTTAAACTCTCAGACACTCAATGAGGTTTAGAAGATTTTACATCCTCATTCTTGGTTATACTTGAAATGGGAGGGTGTATGCAGGGAATTTTCTACTTGTATGGGACATGCTTTAGTGTATGATTATTTTACCCTGCAGTATACTGAGTCAGCTCATGTCTTATATTTATCATTTATATATCAGCGTTTGCCTGAAACAGATCACCCTGTGTTAAATGCCCTCTTAAAGCAGTTCCTTCCCTACAGCAGAAATAATGAGTTATTGACGGTAGACAGGGAGAGATACTTAGTAGCTCCAGAGCATTTGATATCTCAGTGGAGTTCTCCATTCATGCAGTGTAAAGAGCAAGGAAGTCTAAGCCACACCTACTTATAGAGTAAAGAGGTAAAAGAATCATCACCCCATGTGCAGTTTCTACACATGTATGTATATGCACACACACCTGCCCCCGCATAGTAAAATGCATTAGTAATGCTTAAGACTAGAACACTTTAATCAGGATGTTGAAGCAGATTTAAGAGTGTCTGTTTAGCTATTCTACCAACTTGGTTAGAGTGGCTCTTGTTTTTCCTTGATTCATCATCCTACTACTTAGATCCATACATGTGGGCTGTATGCTGAGACAATAGCCTGCCTCAAGACGGAAAACCCAAATGCCACCATCTGTCCTTGTCTGTAGAGTTGTAGTCCAAAGTGCGCATACCAAGGATTCAGTGAGGTAACTTTAAGTGTTGCTTTTTGTTTTTCAAGAGAGGTCAAGAATATTGCTGAAGTATCGCAAAATACTGCACAGTCCATTTTTATTAGATATTATATATACAAAGACTCACATTTGATGATTATTAAGATTGCAGAGTCAAATTCTCCAAAATCATGAAAGTAAAAAAAGGTTTCTTTAGTGTTGTGGTTTTGTGGTTTTTTGTTTCATTTTGGTTTTTTTTTTTTTTTTTTGTGTAAGCCTATCTATTTTTATTTAGTTTTTATTACAAAGTCTGGATTTCCCCACCCCACCCCCTTTTGAGATATGCTTCATTCAGTGCAAAATTAATGATTACATATTTTCTGTCCTCAGCATCCTTCAGTGTCTGGCCCACTGCCGCCTTTACTGTATGCTATTGATACCTTGTGTAAAAACTAGCCTATTTGTTTTCTTCTCAGCTTTTCTTAGTGTTCATAAATATTGCCTAGAGCTTTTAAAATTTTGTTCATTGAGAAGGTGAAATGGGTTTGTGGTCACTGTATTACAGGTGGTAGTTTGGGCAAAGTATGTTTAAAGTACCAACTGATTTTTGGGGGCCCAGTTTGATGCATGCACTGGATTTTTCAGAGTACTTAGCATTGTTTCACTTTCTCTGTTTAAAAAGCCAACTTTGGTTGGCTCTGATGCAGCATCTCACAGGTCTCAGGTTGGGCTCCCCAGAAAATAGGGATTCTGCAATGGGCAGTTTACAAAATGTTTCTTTCTTTTTAGTGATTTGTCCAGCATCACACAAGTGCTATGTGGTGGAAACTTAGATAAGGTAGAGTTCTTCAAGGTGCAGTTCAAGTTCTTACTCTGGGAAACTGCTACTTCTCTTCCAACAAAACCATGATCATTCACTGTAACTTAGCTCTTGCTATGCACAGAATAGCGCTTGACTGTCCACAGTCTGCTGTGCTCCACAACCCTGCTTCCTGTAGAGTAACTCCATCCTGAATGAGACTTGTCTTCTGTAGAGTTTATAGAACTATTTAAAAATTGAAGTAAAATTAATAAATTATGCATAATTTTTGATGAAGTATGATAATAGATAAATACCAACATTATTTTATTGCTAACTTGAAAAAAACATAAACTGAAATTAAAGTTTGAAAAATAAAAATTTGGAGGTTTTTTAAGCTTTTCTGATTTCTGTAACTATTTCTATTGTAAGGAATATGTTTGATAAAATTTTGTGTATGTTAATATTTCTTTAGCTGTAACTCTTTTTTTCTTTTTTTTTTTTTTTTTAATTTTTAGACAGATTCTTAAAATGCTTACAGTCCATAAAGGGAATCTAAATCTCTCAGTAATAGGACTGAAAGCACTGAATCTACTCCTCATGTCAGGTATTGTGTGGTTTACTTTCCTACTTTATCTAAGCCTTTAAAACAAAACTGTGGTATGAAGTTTGTGACTGTACATGTCAAACCTGATTTTTCTGTCGTGGTTTACTCTCTGCAGTCACTTGTCATTTGTACTTGTATATGAAATAATTAGAGTACTGCTTTGCATCTTTTTTACCCAGCTAGAAATGATTCTCCAAATTGCAAAGCTGTAAAGAATATGACCAATTAATTTTGGCAGCTTGTTACTAGAATAGACATAAGTACTTGCTGTGAAATAGTCAAGTAAAATAATTAAAAGCTAATTTTTTCTTACCTAAATATAAATCTGGTGACATTCTGACTTGCTTTCTTCAGTACTGGTTAATACTTTTGGAAACACTAAATCATCTCTGACAGTCTTGTTATTTTGCGTTGCTGAGACCTAATCTTGCCAGGTACTGAGAACTTTACTCATGGTGCTGAGATTCTTGATCTTCTGTTGGAATTAAAGAGGAGCCTTAAAGGAGAGATTATGCAGTATGCTATTTTAGTCAAGATAGCATATAATATTAACACAAATTTTTGTCAGGTTAGGAATTCTTCCATTGACTTTAACAGGCTCTGGAATCAGCCTTATTTACAAACCAAGGATTAGATTTAAATTAGATTAAAGATTAATTAGATTAGATTAAAGGCAATCCAGCTGTCCAGTGTTCTGCTGTCAGCAGTAGAGCATGACAGGCACTTTTGGGGGATAGTTCATGCTATTAATTTGTTTTCTGTATAAGATCAGTTATATCTTGAACCTGTTCTCCTCTCCCTTTTGATTGTTGGGAGTTCTGGAGGACTAGCTTAGACTGGACACCTAACTTTTTATCTGCTGAAGTTGGCTAATATAGGTCATCTCATAAAGCGTCTACACTGTCTGATCAATAAGAATAGCAAAATCTGGCCATTAATGAGTAACCGTAATCGACGGCTTCTTTCTTTTTATTGTGAGGTATCATAAAGGGTCCTAAACTGTTGACTGGATATTCCATAACAGGTTATTCCTGCCTGCTGCTCTTTTCAGCAGTTGATTAACCAAACTTTAATTCTCCTTTCAACTATCAGAAATTTTACCCTATCAGAAAACATCTCTTTATTATTCTTTCTTTCCATATATCTATAAACTTGAATTGTGCTTTATCTGCGGCTGACAGCAGTGTGAATGCCTTCTAGAAAGTTCTTATTAAAAAAACCAAAACCAACAAACCCCCCCCAAAATAATAACAAAAAGCAAAACAGAAAGAAACCAAACCAAAAAACCCCACCCACCCTAGCTGCAGCTGAAACACTGCTCAGGCATTATGAATTCAACTCTTATTGCTGTAAGCTTGAAAAGTTGTCATAAACACGAATCCTTTTTGCCTACACATGTTATCAAGTAACAGTTTTTTCAGGATTTTTTAATATCATAACAGCAACAGTGAGATTGGCTTTTCAGTTCATTTTCAGGCCAACTGAATGGCTGAAAGTGTGAGAACAGGGTTTCATTACACAGATGGACTAATTTCATGGTTGACTATAGCTAACATACACATTTGAAATCTCCTCTTGTTTTCCTCAGGCAGTGTAGTCCTGCCCTCTTTCTTCTATCAGATTTACTTCTTAGTGAAACCTTTCAGCTTGCTGTATCTGTAAAAAGGGGGATGTTGGTGGGTTAATTTTATACCAGTTTAGTGCATTGAAGTGGATCATTGAGAGGTCAGACAAGTACCAAAGCAATGCAAAGCAGGAACAAGAGTGGAAACTATGTTATTAGCAGTAATGTTTCGGAACATCTCAGTTTTATTGTAAAATACTACCTTAAGAGCTAACTTCCTCATGGATTATACGAAAACCTGGCTTTGAGCTGTTAGTAAATTTTAAGAACAGTTTTAAACAATTTTGGATTTTAATGGTTAAGTACAATGCTTCAGTAAGAACACTGAGAACTCATCAGTGCAACACGTAATCTCTTCTGCTATTCAGATGTAATTGCTTTCCTGCTCTTGGAGGAAGAAGTGGATGTGTTTTCCCTGATATTTAGTGCCATGCACACCTTCCCTAAAGATGAAGAGATCCAGCAACATGGATGTAAAGCATTACACAAACTTTTTGAGAAAGGCATGTATATCTTATGGTTTATTAAGTTAGAAAAATATTATGTTAGAAAAATGTATGGGAGGGGACTGCAGATGTTTCTTTGAATGCAATAAATGACTCCTTGCATTCCAAATTCTGGTTTATGTATTATATCTGTTCTTTGAATGAGGTAGCACAGAGCATTTTTTTCTGAATTAGAGCAATGGGTAAGAAAATGAAAATTCCTCTTGTTTCTGACTCTAGAGTTAACTGAAAAGATGGGATTCAATGTTACAAAATAGCACTAGGAAAAAGAGTAGTTACTTTTGATTTTAATTCTCAAAACCCATGATCGTTTATTTGAAGCCTGGTAAATTTTAGTAACATGTAAACAGTTCTAAATTCAAGCTAAATGTTTGCACTTCAGAAAAATATGTGATTCTGCTTTTTATCCTGACGGTGCTAAAAGGTGAGTATGTATCTGTGTGTTATTTCAGTGTTTCTTCTGAGAAATGAAGTCAACAGATATTGAATTTCTGCAAAATTCTAAGGAACTGTGCATGGCCAGAAGTCCCGTTGTAGTGGCAGCCTTGCTTCGCATTGAGTTTCTTGGTTTAAAATAAATATTGAGAAATACAGCCAAGTCTGCTGTATTCCTTTGCTTCAAATATAGTCTCCGTTTCTTCAGATTCGTTCTTTCTGGCACCATTTTATGTTGCTTTTTCTAAGTCTTCCTCTCTATGTGCCTGCAATGATCTTCTGCATTCCTTCCCCTCTTCTACTCTTGAAACACTTTTGTCCTGCTATATTTTTTCTTCAGTCTCCATAAAAGTCTGAGCTTCTTAGATTTTTTGTGCATGTTTTCAATAACTGCCTGATTTTTATGGACCTACAGATTGCTTCATCTTCTTATTGAAGGCAATGCTAAAGTAACAAGTTTCTAGGCTGCCCCTTGGCTATGTTTTCCTGCCTCTGAGCAAACTTATCAGCTATTGTAATGTGAATGTTTGCTTAACTTTAGCTTGAACCAGATTCAGAAAGTGATTCTGCTTACAAAATTTAAAAAGTGTTGCTCTTTCTCAACCTGAATCACTTCCTTTATCTAGTTCATTGCATGGCCATACAATTATGTCAGTACAAATAATAGAGGGCAGGGGTGGAAAAACCTTAAGCCATTACTAAAATGTAGGTAAGATATTATTAAAGCATGGCTGTAGTTTTTGTGCAAAACCTCTATTAATCAAAAAAAAAAAAAAAAAAGAGAAGTGAAAAGTGAAACAAAATCATGGAGTATGCAAAATGGCATTACATCAGACTGGTTTCACTGTAACCTTTAGCATCTCCGTCACTTACATAGTGTCTTGGTGAAAAACATCTGGAGTTAATTCTATGAAAAAAGGCTAAAAGACTTCTTGTAAAATGCTGATTCACAGGGAAGCATGTGAAAGTTATAACTCAGTTACATAAAGTGTAATAGTAAGTCTAATGCAAGGTTTTATTCAGCTGTCAAATAAAGTAAGCTAGAGAAAGGTCTTTATAAAGTAGCTCGATTTTCAGTAAGAGCAGTCATAACTGTGAAAGATGCTTTGTATGGAGAGTACCTTACTTTCTGTAAAAATAACTGTCTTTTCTCATGTTATACCAGGATATGAATTGTTTCCTCAAAATGTATCTCTCTTGCTTTTCAATTTAGTTCCAGAGGAGCAGCTGACTGAATTTGTTGAAAGCAAAGATCATATGATTATACTGAAAGTATTTAAAGAGTTCCCAGAGAAGGAAGAGGTGATTCTTCCTGCACTTTATTCATTACATTCCTTAGCCGGTCCATGTAAGTGCATTATTGGAAGTTATTTTCAATTCCTCATTTCCTGTAGTGTACATCAGCTCACCTCAGTCTGCGATAATCTTTCAGTGATTGTAAAAAAGTCATGAGAACTTGTTGGTAGTTGCCAGTCAAATCACTTTCCTGTTTTCTTTGGGAATTGACGATTTGTAGTTTTCTGTGAGAAATTTTCCTACTCATTCCTTCTGGTAAAACTGAAGTCTCTCATGAAGAACAGAAAGAGGTTTTCTTCTGCTTGGAGTAAATAGTAACAAAGTTGCTTGAAAATTAAAATGCATTTATTGACTTTATTTATCTTCAGTGAGTTTGGGTAGGAGGTAAAGAACACTGTTGGCAGAGGCTGTTCCACAAGGGGAAAATTAGCCTCACAAATCCAATGGCCAGGGCTGAGAAAAGATATCTGGGCTCAAACATCCCCTCTAATCTTTCAGTGATGGCTGTGATAGGGAACACTGGTAGCCCTGCACAGTGTCCTCAGTTGCTGTGCAATAAGACTGAAAGAAGATGTCCTCATTAGTTCTTGTCTTCTGGTACCAGCAGTCCCCGTTGTGGGTAAATCAGATCCTCAGAAATGTGCCTGATGAGTTGTGTCAATTTGTTGACAGCAATTTGATCTTGTTGACAGAGGCATCACTTGTCAGCTTTCTGCTAGTAGATACAAACAAGCACAGAGCAAAGTCCTGTTCTCCATGTTTTCCATGAGGTACATAATGTACTTTCGCTAATGTGATTCCTGACAAAGCCTTGCTCATACATCCTGTCTGGCTCTGCTCATACATCCTGTCTGGCTCTCTTTGAATTGTCCTGGCCCCGTGTATGCCACAAAACAAAATCCAGACTGGAGTGTCCCATGTTTCATCAGACTCCAAACTATTCAGTTTCTATTTCTCCAGCTTCTTGCTGTTCCACTTTCGTGTTTCAAAAGTGAAGTATTCCTTGAGCCAGAAGTAATTTTACCCTAGCCCAGCAGTTACTGCAATTTTCTAACACTTACACGAAGTGTAATAAGGGCATGACAAAGACCTGGTGTAAAGTAGACATTTAGCACTGTTGTTTCTGATAAAAGATTGAAAGTAGAGAAACAGAATTTGCTCACATGTGAATATGCAAAGTTGGGCTGCTTCTGCCAGCATTCATATTCTTGTGACATTCTGTAATACTTGCAAGAAAATGTATTCCTTTAAGGCCTTTTGTTCCAGTGCATGTGCCATGAGAAATTGGAGGGTAAGAGTTTATTCCAGTGTGGTACAAGAGCTCTCAAATCTCAGTAGTTTTTATGGAATGAGAAAATGCTTTGCTACTGACTGTCCTCCAAAGTCCACAGTGAGGTGATGGGTCACAGAATGTTAGCCATCAAAATAGTAGTCATAGGCAGCCATCATGGCTTCTCCTCTGTTTAATGGGGAGTAAAATCACCTCAAGAAGAAATTTACCTGACCCTAAGAAATGTATCTGTTACAGGCGGGCTGAATTGCCATACGGAGTGCTCAGATCTCTCCATCAATTGTGAGACCCTAGGTGACCAAGTTTTGGTGGTTAAGATTAAAAGAGATCTATTTCACCTTCCTTTCTCTAGCTTGTTCTGGGAAATGGTAGTTCTCCGCAACTATACCATTCCTTAGTTATTGCAGGATTTAGTTATGTGTTTAATAATGCTCTCTGTAATAAACAATTTTGGATATTGTTTACTATATAATATTTATCAAGTGAGCTCTCGTGAGACCTCACTTGGAGTACTATGTGCAGTTCTGGTGTCCCCAACATAAAAAGGACATGGAACTGTTGGAACAAGTCCAGAAGAGGGCCACGAGGATGA
>JASSUY010017038.1:0-21114 GCA_032466535.1 Forpus xanthops
GAGGCACTGGAATGGGTTGCCCAAAGAAGTGGTAAATGCTCCATCCCTGGCAGTGTTCAGGGCCAGGTTGGAGAAAGCCTTTGGCAACATGGTCTAGTGGAAAGTGTCCCTCTCCATGGTAGGGGGTTGGAACTAAGTGATCTTAAGGTGCTTTCCAACTCAAACCATTCTGTGATTTTATGATTCTATGATTGCCTCTAAATATACTTATAAAGATGTTATAAGCAACTGTTGTTTTTAATATCTTTCTAAACTAGACATTCTGCGTAGAGTTTAAATAACTTACTTGTTTGGGGATTTATTCAAGTTTCATAAAAGACATTTTCTTTTCCTAACAACAAAATTCTCTGTCTGGAACAAATTAGCTGCCACTGAAGGACTAATTTCTTCCGCCATGGCAGAAATGTCTTCTTCTGTGGCACAGCTCTTCAGACAGACTGCTACAGTCCCTGTCACAGATGCTCCCCAGAGGTTTCAGATCAGAATCACATCTGCTGCTCTGAGTCACAGCTTCATCCTAGCTGGTGGGGGTTCAGTGTTTATTAGACTAATTAATGATCGAGTACAGCAATATGACATGGCTTGGCTGTTTAGCTGTGTCAGTTAGCTTTCTTGAAAATTCAAGGTATTGGCTATTTTCTGTGTCTAAAAGAACGTTTAGTTATATGCAGGATTTTAAACAAGCAGCTCTTTCATATTATTGAAGTCAGGAAAAACACACTGCTGCCTTGTATAATCTTGCTTGAGCTGTACAGAGGTATCTAAACCTAGCTAAACTTGTATTTGTTGAAGGGAATGACCAGGCAGAAACCACTCTGTAAGTGGGATCTTTACCTATGTGAAATTAGAGGTATTATGAGGAGAGAGGAGTGGAAAGGGGGAATTGCAGCAAAACATAACGCTGAAATTTAGTTGCTCTCCTTAATAAAGCAGAACAACATGTAGCACTGAATCTGCTTCTGCTTCATTCTGCCTTGAGGTTTTCACTTGTAAGAACAGACTCCTCACCAGTTCCTCTCCTCTGCTTAGGTACCTATACTGCTTTTCCAGGTTTTTGAGGGAAGGTGCTGAGATAGTCACATTGTAATTCTTCTCAAGATAACAATACCAGTGATATTGTGGGCATAAGTAATGTTATTTATATGCATTATAAATCTTATGATGGATGAATGTTAAAACTGTGTTAGTTCTTATGTATCCACAATTATGTGCATCATGTATCTAAAGTCTGTAGGCTTTTGTCATCTGTGAGCATTTCTAGAGATCTGAGGAAAGAATGGGAAATTTTTGGTAAAAGTTAAATGAAAAGTCCATGGACCTTTCTAGATAGAGAAAGGCCGAAGACATAACAGTTTTAAAATAAGCTGTTGTTCACGTATGTAGAAACAGATTGAATTCACTTTGCTTTATTTCTGCAATGTGTGGGTATAAACGTGAACATATAAAACCTTCCTATCTTACATATTAATGATACCAATGAAAGTGTTTTGTGTGTCTACCTCTCTGGAGTGTTTGCAACTAAAATTGATTTACAAAATATATGTTAGATATGGTGAGCACAGGAATCTTAGTGATCAC
This sequence comes from Forpus xanthops, assembly GCA_032466535.1. NCBI lineage: Eukaryota > Metazoa > Chordata > Aves > Psittaciformes > Psittacidae > Forpus > Forpus xanthops. The sequence goes on from JASSUY010017038.1 coordinate 1,579, forward strand.
TGTATGTCTGAGGCAAGTTGAACTGACTAATAGTAGCGTGGTACTGTCTTCATCAAAGAAATCAGGGAGACTACACTGATGACTGATACAAGGAGCATGGATTTACCAGCTTTTGGAGAAGATTGAAAAGTTGTGTGACCAGACAGTGAGGGTGCTCTAGAGCAAGTATTTATTTGTCCATCACCGTTCAAGGGTTTTGAATCAGAAGCCTTCTAAACCCATGTTTTCTGTCCACCACTCTTGAAGAATGATTTGACTGGGAGAGCATGACCTTTGCTTCAAGAGATGCCACCTCATGGGATTAGATCTCCCCAGTACTATTAAGGAAGGATTGGTTTCTAATCTGCTGGCTATTATTAGCCACCAATGGTCAATGTGTCAAATAATAGTAATCTTTTGTTACTTGCTGTCATAGGTTCAGCAGCAGCAGTCGTTTTTCTCCTTCTTGGTAGCTGGTGCGGCACTGTGTTTTTGATTTTGTGCCTGGGAGCAGCGCTGATAACACCAGTGTTTTCAGTTACTGCTTGGTAATGTTTAGGCTGGCCAAGGACTTTCTGAGCCTCATGCTCTGCCAGGGAGGAGGAGAAGCCAGGAGGAAGCAGAGACAGGACACCTGACTCAAACTGACCAAAGAGGTATTCCATACTACAGCACATCATACCCAGGATGTTAAACGGAGGGCAGAGACCCGGAAGGGAGGGGGTGCACTGTGTGGACAGGCTGGGTAGGTAGTGAGCAGTTGTATTCTCTTTCCTTGAATTTTCTCTTATTATTATTATTGGTGGTAGCAGTAGTGATTTGTATTATATCTTAGTTACTAAACTGTTCTTATCTCAACCTGTGGGAGTTGCATTCTTTTGATTCTCCTCCCTATTCCCCTGGGCCTGGGAGAAGAAAGAGTGGGGAGTGGGGGAGCAAACTGCTTGAGGAGCTTAAACCATGACGCTTGCCCAACAAAGTGAACTAGTTTTTCTGTGAATTATGCAATAATTCATTTGAAGTTCTTATGACACAGCCTTTGAGAAAATTTTCTTCCGTAAGATATCTGTAAATATCTGTGAAGAACATTGAAGAGAGTTGTACTCTGATGCTAAAGGGCACAATTATTTGGTATATGCATATTACTATTCAGTATATTTAAATGCTGTGAAATTTCTGAACTTGCAACCTACATGGGCAGGTCTGCCAGGTAAGTATTGTTTAAGATGTTTTTTCAATCTCTTTTCCATGCATGTTGTCTCATTTTTTTTCCATGCTCTTCCCCCTGTGAGAGCATAATTAGCAAAAGCTAACATTCTGTCAGTATTCCTATTCAGAACTGTACTTGTATCATAGAGTTTCACCTCTTCTCAAAACTATACAAGTTCTGAATTTCTCCAGTCTCCCTTTACTTGTCAGTCTCTTTATGACTCTAATAAATGTTGACAACTCCCAGTTCAACAGTTGTTCCCATAAAATGCAGACTGTTACGTCACTCAGATTTCTAAGTGCCAGTCTGAGATAAGGACTTGAATGAAAAGGCAGCTGGCTGAAGGTTTCTGTCTGGAGAAAATGTTACTGATTCTGGTAAGGAGCAGCCGCAGTCTAAAGGGAGAGCATCATGTGAGCCTTAACCTTCAGGGGATACCCAGATCACCGCCATTCAAAAACAAGGCATATATCCTTTTGGGTTCTCTCAGAAATATTCCTGATAAAAACTGTGTGCTTGTTTCTTTCCAACATGATGCTGCCAGGGTGTTCCAGGCTTTCAGCTACTCTGAGCTAGGCTACTTCAGTATATTTTGATTAAGAACAGTATGTTGAGCTCTGGTTTATTCAACACACAGGTCTCTGCCCATTAGACTTGTCCCCATGGGCAGAACAGCTTACTGTAGTGACTGAGCTAAGTGTAACAAGCTTTATTTTACTTCCTCCCTACTCCTTAAAGGATGAAATTGTCAGGGAGATATGCTGTGCAGTTGACCACTCCAGAAAATGGATGTTTCCTTTCTTTGCTGTACCACTCTTGTATTTCCCCAGTCCAGGCATTTTACCTGTGTTAACTGTTGAAATCTATTCACCTTTAATTTATTTATTAATTCCCTTTTCTCCTGCAAGGCAAGTTTTCTTCCTGAACCTGGTTCTTAAAACTGAACAAAACCAAAAGCAACCTTCTCCATGAGCAGTCTGTGGTGTCAATATGCTGACATGGTTGCATGTCAGGCATTAGTGATGTGTCCTTGTTATCGCATTTCTCCCCATCTGTCAGTGCCCATTTAGGGTATTTTGCCTTGTGTTTGCATTGCACGCTTTCTGGGAGAGCTCATTTAATTGTTCTGTGTTTGTACAGCACTTAGCACACCGAGTCCTTCCCGGTGGTGGAGACAGATATTTCAGTAATGCAGTCAACCTTTAGGAATGAGGCTATGTGACGTTTTGCTTCTGACAGCGTAATGTTGCAGACAGTTCTCTTCTACGTAATTGTTTCTATCCTAGTGTGGAATCTAATGATCTGATTTCTCTCCTCCTCCTTCTCCTAAATGCCCACAGACTGAAAGCTTGCTGTGTCCTTATCATGGTTTCCCTTCCAGAAGGAAGGTCGTAGTCTTGCACCGCCAAATGTCACAGACAACAGCTTCTGTACTAGATATAAGTATCTCATTGCTCTAACAAAAGTCGTCTTTCCATGTAAAGAAAAAAAAAACCAAACCAACAACAAAATGACATAGATAATCCTTTCTATTTATGCAATGAAAGGACCTTTACTGGTGAGATATGACAACCTTTTTAATAAATGAACCTGAGACTTTACATTCTCTGTTAGAAAATGTTTATATATCACCCTTTCTTTTTTTTGCCAGTGCAAGTGCAGTGTGGCAGTTACAATGTCAGTGTTGGTGTTTGAAGGTACGATAGTTGTCAGAAGTTTGCAGCCAAGAATGCATGTATTTTATATTTTAGAATGCTTTGTTTTATAATGAAATACTTAAATTAAGAACATACATGACCACGTAGGATTAGATTTGAGTATTTGTTAGTTCAGTTATCATAATGATTTACCAATCACTCTGATATACTGTCTTACGTTAAATACTACACACACTTCTTTTAACACCTTGGTAATTAGAATTGTTTGCCAGACAGTGTTAATTATGCCAACGATTGCAAAAGTGCCTTCAGTCTTCTCAGTGTTAAACTGATGTGCAGATCAAGTCAGTCTTACGCAAGGAGTGCCAGGCTCTTCCTGGTCAGAAGCTGTGGGCCTGCTGAAACCCCAGCAGTCACAGTGGGATGACAATAACAAGACCAAGTGTTGCATGATGTAAAGAGGTCCGGACAGTTCAAGACTGAGGCTGGAGGTCAGACTGGAGAGTAAAAGGTAAAATTACGAGCAAAAGAATGCGCACTTAGTATGTATATTGCAGAACTAGAAAATAAAAATAGCAACTTAGCTTTAAGACATAACCATTGCAGAAGTTTTATTTCAAGAAGCATGTTAACAACTCTGCACATTAAGATATGGAAATAATAAAATACATTGTTGCAGGTATGTGATGTTATCAGAAACACTGTTATGAGGTGCAGTGAAACTGCTTGTGTATGGGTGAGTCTTGCTATGGTACTTACAGTGTTGTTCTTCTCTTGGCAAGGATCCCCAGGCAAACTTCAGTTTGAGAGAATCAACCTCTCTTAGGCACATCTTACTTGGCTTTATCCTGGATATTTTTCTAGATGCATAAATAGATTGTGGGGTGGAATTCAGACCAAATAAAAAGCCAAAAAGAGTGAAGACAAAGGCAGCGGTCAGCAGGGAAAACGGAGCAAAAGCACAGGCAAGAGTTCAGATGAATAATGGTGTTTTAGCATGCTGGTCTGTTTAACTACTATTATATTGACATGAGAAATTTTCAGAACAAATGAGTTTGTATCTTTATATCAGATAGTAGTAGACCATTGAATTTTCGAGGCATTATTTTATATCCTACATTTTGCTAACTCTTTTGTCAACCAGTTGCTGTTTGGGTGACCCTGTGTGTGACTAATGCATTACCATGCATCTGACTGTACATTTGAAGATCTTGTGAAACACTCCAAATCATAAAAGGTGGCTTATGACAAAACAATAGCATTCCAATTCAATGATTGGGAACCTAAGTTTCCTGCTTTTTCTCTGAGCGGAAATGAGCAGAGCAAAGGCAGTGTCATTCTACTAGCCATAGTCACTTGCTGACAAATTTAGCTCCGTTTGACCTTAAAAACAAAGAGAGAGGTGAAAAAAAGTAGATGAAAAGCTTAATTACTTGATTTTAGTCCTTACAATATGTTTGTTAACTTTTACATAAATAAATATTATAATAAATGTATGTATATATGTATATATCATTCCAGTGCATGCTTTCACAAGTAGTTTACTCCAGTATCTTAGGCCATAGTTGATGACGTTAATATAACCAGGATAATCTGTACAAAATGTGGGAACATTCTACTAGCATATATGCAGATTATGTCCAGTTGGGATTTTCCCCTCAAGAAGAGGAAAAGCCTATTCATGAATGGCTTTGCTTAAGGGGATGCGTCTCTTCCCTTGCCCCATAACTTTTGTGTGTCTGCTCAGTGCTGGTTTGTATCTTTGATTTGTCTTTTTGTTCTCCTCTTGTAAATGAAAACTTGCTCTCAGGACTGCTGATTTGAATATCCTCAGGCGATGTTCTTTTGTGCCAATGAAACTCACAGAAATTTCATTTGTGTAATGGGTTTTCCTTCTTGGTTTCACTGTTCCTGGCTGCCCAGGATTGATTTATCTTGTCCACTTTGTGAAAAAAAGGACTTTTATTCCAATGCTATTTCCAGAGTTCTGCTTAGCAGACCAACAAAGCTGGTGCAATGAGGACACATGGTGACAGTCGTCAATTGTGAAACAGTAAATCATCTGTCTTGCACACCGTGAAGGCAGTCATCTTCCATCAGCCGGGCTGTCAGGTCAAGATGCAGTTTTTATTCAAGGTTGCCATTTCTAAAATGACCTTTGGGGAGAATTGACTTTGTCTGAAAGCTGATGCCAGTTGTGCTGTAATTCCTACTTCATTAAAATATTTCAGTTCAAGTTCCTGTAAGACCCTAAGTTCTCTAGATACCTGTCATGAAAATTCTAAAATGTGAAGAAAATTCTTGTTCAAGATGACATTTGTGAGCAAAATCCCAGTTGTGGGATTTAAATTAAAGTTGTCAAGAAGACTGGCTTTCTCTAGAGACCTTAACAAGGCATTTGATAACAGAATTTCATCCCTATTCTCACTGGAGTTTTTATGCAGTTCTATTATTTTATCTTATAAAACTTTCATTCTGGTTTCCATGTAACCTGTTCTAATAAGAATATCATTTTAATGATAAATATTCCCCAGATAATTGGTTCAGTAGAACCTACTGGATGGAGTGTGAATATAAACCAGAAGGAATTTGTTTAGACATTAATTACAGTCTAAAAGCAGCACACAGATCATCATCATCCTTATTAAAAAAGGAAACTGAAAAAACCAAAAGGAAGAATCAGAGTTGTTCTGTGCATTTTTGGTTTATTTTCTTAGATTAAACTCAAGCAGGTGAAGTAATTACTCTTATAGAAGTACTAGAGGTGAATTATCTTTGCCTGCATAAGAAAACTCAGGGAATATTTTGCTGTTCAATATTTACTACATTATTAACATAACCCCCTAAAGTTTTTTCTGAACAGATCTTGTGTAGGTTGCCTGTTGTTGTTTTACTGCTAAGTGTGGTTGAGTGATGAAAAAAATATATAAACCCAACTTCTGTGTAAAACACATTCATCCTATGAATAAGGTGATAGCAGAGTCATCTTCATTTTTCACACTGTGGCAATAGGACTTTCTTTCCTCTTCTCTGATTCCATGAATTTGAAGGCTTGACTTTTTTGGTTTTCCTCTTTCATTGTGTTGAATTTTACATACTTGGTATTGTTTAAAAGAAAAAGAAGGAAAAAAGTAGCAATACCTGGTGTTGTCATAGAAGTTTTGAAAGGGTACTTTTTTTAACTCCTCCAACCCAGTAATAGAATCATAGAATAGAATAGTTAGGATTGGAATGGACCTTAAGATCATCCATTTCCTCCTGCCATGGGCAGGGACACCTTGCACTAAACCATATCACCAAAGGCTCCATCCAGCCTAGCCTTTAACACCGTCAGGGATGGAACATTCACAACTTCCTTGGGCAACCCATTCCAGTGCCTCACCAACCTTGCAGTAAGGAAATGCATACATTTGCCTGAACAGCAACTCATGTTAGCTATATGTTAGCTGAATTCAGTCCATAAAACAAATCCAGCACTTGCTGTGCAAATCTGTCTCAATTGCAATACCTGCATCAGAACATAAATACCTAGGAAAGTGGAGATTTTACCTTTCACATACAACTTAATAACTGAGCATAAACTTAATAGCTGAATCATAGCAAGTTTCAGAAAGAGGGAACATATTAGCCATTAGCAGCAGGCTTTACTATGGGCATGTGAATACTGGAATATAGAATTATTATATGATAATCGAATTATTTCATTAAATGGTGGGAAAACCGAGCAATTTTTTGGTTGCTGGCCTCAAGTGTAATAAAACGTAATAGAACTGTGGCATTTTAAAGGCTTACTTGTGAAACAGGAAAGTGATGAGCTAGGTGGTGCAGAAATACAGAGCAGAAGGACAGCTCATATACCAAGAGACTGCAGTTAAAAATTCTGATAGAATAATTGCTGAATGCAGAAGTGCAAGCAAATAAAAAAAAATAAAGTATGAAAAGTAACTGCATAAAGTAAAATGGGACAAATAAGATAAAATGCATTGATTCAACCAAGAAAAATCAAGAAAAACAAGCTGTGGACCAACCAGATACTGTGCTTTGAACAAATAAGTGGGTTTGCTAGAATAAGAAAATTTGGAAAATTTCATTTGTCTGGGTAGTTTTGATTTTTTTCACTTGAAAAATTTTTTTGTTCAGCTTTAGTTTAAGAATAGGTGGCATTACCCAAGAACTGTAAAATGATAAAGGTCTAAGCAAAGATGGCGTGACAGAAGGTTGTGAGAGAAGGTACTGTACTGGAAAGACTAATTGATCTCTCCTTATTTAGTATTCTTGTTACAGACCTTAGTGCAAAAGATTTCTTTTTGCTAATGAAGTTTAAGCAAAGTTAGGATTCATTGCCACTGGTGGTAAAAGTGGGCTCAAAATCAGAAAACAGTTTCTATCTGCTGGAAGGGGATGGTAATGAAGCGTAATGTAAGGTTAAGCTTCACTAATTTTATCAAGTGCATTGTGTTTTCCTGCCATAGTGCAGGATTGGATTAGGAATTTAATTCTAATCCTTTCTTTTAGATGAATGTCAAGAAAGTTAGAAATGGTCTTTGCATGTCTAAAATGTCTGATTGTGGAAATGACTGAATAGCCTTTATGTATTGAGTTAACTTTTAGCGAGTAATGTAAGTTAGTGAGTAATGTAAGTTAGGAGGAATACCTAGAGGCCATTTGGTCCACCTTGCTGTCCCAGAGCTACCTTCAAAGTTAGGTTGAATTGCACAGGGTTTTCCCCAGTTGAGATTTTTAAATCTCTAAGGTTGGGTTCAGCCTCCCTGACAACCTTTTTTGGCACTTAACCAGTTCATGATGAAGAACTTTTTTCCCATATTTTCAGTTGAATTTCACTTCTTGCACCTTGTGATGATTGTGGCTGAGACTGACTCCTTTGGTAGCCTTGCTTAGGTTGTAGAAAATATCTGTAGTCTTTTCCAGACTATGCAAACCTACCTCCCTCAGCTTCTTCTATGCTTTATTCCTGTCACCATGGTCCTGTTCAGAACTCTCACCTGGTTTGTTACTACCAAAAATCAAATCTTTTATATTTTAAAATTATGTTAGTGCTCCTACAGTAATATGCAGCAGTCTATCTGCACTTCAAAGTTTTAATTTTCAGTGCTGTTAAATCTTGTTATTGTTGTAAATGTACACCTGGCATAATGGAGCAGAAGTAATGTGGAAAATGCCAGGGGAAATCTTGTCATCATACTAAGGTATGTGTAATAAATCTTTTGTTACAGCAGCATATTTTTCTTAACCCCCACTGAGGCCCTTTGTTCTGTAAGTGCCTGAGAATTGTGTAAGCCAGGGTGTTACTGTTTGGTACATTCAGTTGATTTTCAGTAAGGTAGTACATTGATGGATATAAACCAGATTCTGTATTGAGGTTATGATAAGATTAATTCTGCATTAAGTTATGGTATTAATACACATGTAGCTATTTGTCCTTATATCTTTCGATTTCTTTAATAAAAAAGAATACGTTAGGTTTTCTCCACTTTGCTTCTGTGATTAGTGTTTGCCAAGTGCAGGGCTTGGTGCTAATGTTACTAGTGTAGCATTTTGAAGCATTTTCCAAGTACTTGTCACTTGAGCACATCAGTGCTGAAGTTCTACTGAGGATTGTTGCACGCTACCTTCAAAACAGAGCCAGTCTCTCCAGTCATTCTTTGCAGAAGAAGCTCCTCATATGGAGTGGAAGATAATCTTGACAGACCTCTCTCACTGGAGTCTGAAAGGTAGCGAAAGACCATTTGAGCTTCTTAGCAATTTATGAAAAAAATCCAGATATCATCTTCGTTGCCCTGAAAAATAACCTCACTTCACCACCCCCTTTTCAAGATCACTGATGCTGTTCATCATATTCCTAAGCTGTAAGGCAGACCTCTGTGGGGTACTTCTGGTGAGCATTAGAACCAATCAACACCTACCTTCATTTCTTTTTTGCAGTTGCCTTCAAGTATTATCCACATTCAAATCTTCTCACAATAAGTGCGAAAAATTTATTTAAAAAGCTTTTGCAGAGGAGGAACAAATGTGAAGGAATAATATGAAATCTCCAAGGTTACAAAATATGGAACTGGGATTCAAATTTGGATTTTTGATCTTGGCCTTGAGTTCATATGATGAACTCACTCTGCAGGACAGAGAACATAGTTTGTATGTAATCAAGCTGTCTTTGCACATAGCGTAATCAATCTAGATAATATTATCTGGCAAGGATTTAAAACTTGGCAGCTTAATTAGTCACAATAAGGAAATGATAAACATGAAATTGATCTTTACCCAGAGGCAATGCAGGAAAACAGACAGCAGGTTTGTGGAAGCAGTTAAACACAAAGACCATTCTGTATTTATCCTCCACTAGGTGTTCACAAGTCACAGTGATTACTTTAGAGAGTAGTTAAAATGCTGTTTTAAAAGGGAATCTTAAACTATCTAGCATAGTTTCCTTTCAGCTATTTGTTGATTTTGTGTTAGAAATTTTCATGCAATTTTATCTTCAACTTTGTTTTATGTGTATTTTCTAGTAGCTTCACTGAATTTTAAATTCAAATAATATATAATTATTATATGTAATATATTGCAGTAAGCAGTGTCATGCACACTATTGAACTAGACACAAGGTATAAATAGTAAGTTCTCTCCTATGTGGGTAAGTCATGTATGAGAGCATTTTAAAAGCTGTCAATGTAAATTTAGAGCAGAATTTCGCGGTTGGATGTACACGTATATACGAGTATATGGTGTGTAATACCATCTAGAGATCATCAAACAGATCTACTGCCTAGCATATGGTTCATGGAATAAAAGGCTACCATTCTGCTCTGTAGAGAATCTAACTCTTTATTACATTAGACTTCACAGTGCTTTATATAGCTCTAATAAGTTTGATGTGGTGCTTAATTGCCACATTTCATACTGAAGAAGATAGCAATGTGTTTGTCCTTTTAAACAGGTAGCATTCATGCACATTGCTTTGCTTTCATTGTGCAGGCTATGTTGAAACTTACTTTCCCAAAATAGCCATTCAGAGCTTTCCGAAGTACAGTTTTATTTTTCACAGTACATTAGGAACATATTGGAGTCCTCTGTTAGAGGTCTGTTTTGTAGCTGCATAAACTTTCTCATTGCATCCAAAGAGTGATGATAATTCTACTTAGCATTTATGAATGACAACTGGTACAGAAGTCAGGAACTTCAGAGCAGTGGTAAAACATGAGTGCACCCACATAGCAAGTAAGGAAGCACAAGCTAAGAGCTAAGTCCATGGAGGAGTAAATAGATTCATTTTCCGTAAGTAAAATTCCTGAGGGTGTCCCATAGGAGGTGAGTGGACTGAGGTGTCTGTGAAGAGGATTCACAGAGGTCAGTGGCTTGACCAGAGAACCAGCAACCCATGCTGTGGGTCACAACAAAGGGAGAAATAGCTCACTCTAAAGCGGGGCCATACCTGCCTCCTCTTGCATTTTCAGCCACGAATCTCCTTCAAGTGTAAAACATAGGGGAGGTCTTCCACAAAAGGAGTCAAAAAGATCTCTTTAAGGTGCAGTAGGGCTCGGTGATATGGACATCCAGGGCACTAGGCATGGCATGCTTGTTCAAAGGAGCTCAGCTTGTGCAAGTAATTCTCTAAATTTGATATTAAAAGCTTGTCTGGGTCTTTCTTGCTGATGGTGTTACATTTTTGTGTTGGACTTACTTGACATGGAATTAGAACCTAGTTCTTCTCACCTCTGCTGTAAGTGGAGCATCCTACAAAGCATATCCAGGCCATAGAGTGAAACAACATGGGTAGGAAGAGGTCTAATTTGGGAATCTCAGGTTAGAGCAGCAGAACTTGAGGCTGATGCTTTGTTTATTGGAAGAGAAGCAGAAACACATAATTGGAATGCTTACAGATTACTTTGTGAGAGTCAAAGTAGAAGGCCATGGAGCAATTTTTACTGTTGAAAGTAAGAGGACACGTCAAAAGCAGCAGCTAGGTGCTGCATTCAGGTAAATTAATCATTCAAACATACAAAATCAGACCCTTTGGGTTTCTGATTGTCATTTATATGCTATGTTATCATTACTTATATGGTTTTACCCATCCTGAACATGAAAGAAAAAAATGTGTGCATTGGTGATATCACTCTAAGGAATTTTGGGGGTCTGCCATGATTTCTTCTTTTCTTGTCTGGAACAGATGGGATGAAAGACACCAGAAATGACTGTGTAATGGAAGCAGGCACTGCCAAATTAATATTCACACTGCACTCATTTAAGTTTGCAGTGCAATTAATTTTGTCTTCTAAGGAAGGGGGAAGTACAAGTCTACTGAGATCTAGTCTATGTGCAGTGTATGTCTGAAGTGTATTGCAAAAGTAATATTTGATTTTATGTATATTAGGATGTTAGATTTGATTTAGAAATCTTGATTAAAGCAGCATGAGTGGCATGAATTTGAAAGATACTGAACAGTTGCCATATCTCGCTACTTGGTGCCAGAAGCATCCAAAAATATTAATTCCTGGATGCAGATTTAGAATGGTCAGTTGAATTTGACAACGTAGGATATTTTTGCCAAAGGCAGTACTCCAAAAAGGGATCTCATCTGCCGTCATGAATAATGAGCTCAGATGGTGTCACGCTACAGTTGCTCTTTTAGATTTGTATTGAAACAGTCCGGAGATGACTGCTGCTAACAGGGGTGTATCTGTACATTTGAGCCCAGGGAAGACTTTTGTGCCAGTTATTTTCCAGAACTGTTTTTTTCTCCTTACATAGGACATATGCTTAAAATCGTTACTAGTAAGGGCATTGTGCTCAGTAGTGACTGCGGCTATGGTGTACTCATATGCACATATGCATGCTGTTATTCCTTATTGCTTATCATGGAGTTTTCCCTGAATGACTGTGGGCTTGGTGCCAACAGAGGAGTGGCTTTTGTTTTGTTTTGGTGTGGTGATGTAACAGAGTAATTCATAAAGAGAAGAAAGTTCTTAAAGTAGGCTTACACCAGTTATTCTATCACCACTTGGTGTGCTGTGTCATTGCACTGGCTGTGTTGCCGTGTGCTTGGGTGCTGCCATCCTGCACCATGTGCCAGGGCCTTTGCAGATGAGATTTTCCTCACTAAGTTGTTAACTGTTGACTTCGTCATTTCTGCTATCCTTTGTCCAACCCAGTGTTCCCAGCAGTATATTCTACTATCAGTTGCATCTCTTTCTGGTCTTCATTGCTGGAATCTCTTCAATGAGTCAGCTCAGTAACGTAACTTTTGGTTAGATTTTTGTCCTTTGTGCAACTTCTTGCCTTCCCAGAGTGCAGCTCACTGTCTAGCTTGACGTTTGTACCTCTGGGGGGACCAGGATGTGTTCAAGTATTTGAAACCTCATCAAAAGAAACCTAAAGCCTGTAAGATGGGAGAGGACTTTGGTTTGGTTTTGAGCTGTCTAGTTGCTCTGTTGTTAAGAGCAGCGTTGTTGCTGGCTACTTGGCTTTGGTAACTGTGACACTGGGACAAGTAGAAAGGAAGCTGAGGTGCAATTGCGAGCTTCTTCAGTTTGAAAACTGATACTAGCATGCATTTCAGAGACTTAAGAAAGGAGGCTTGATACAGCAATAAATGACTTCTACAACATAGGCAATACTTGGATTTAAAAATTCTTAGGAAATCTATATTAGAGGTCAATCAGTATCTTAAATAAATAAATAGCTTAGTGGCCAAAAAGCTTTATTGCGTCTTCATTAAATTTTCCTCGGCCATCAGAATGACCTGTTCATCATTTTAGATCGGTTTTGTGGAATCGTAGAAAGAATTCATTACAGTCATTCTTATAGGTTGAGCTCTAAAAATGCTAAGCTGTGCAAGATAAACATTAATGCAGCATCCTCTAATTACAATTGAAAAGGATGGAATATTAATCATATTTTACATATAAATTAATACAGTGTCACTGGAATATTAACTATATTTTGAATGCCATAGACAAATTATTTTGATCATTTTTGTGATTTATTATATAGAAAATAAAGTTCTGCACTTGAAAATGCAAGAATTGGAGGAGTGAAGGGGAAAGAGGGTTAGGTTTTTGGTTTGGGTTTGGGATGGTGTCATTTTTTAAATTACACATTAAAAAATTGCTAAGTGAAAAGCAGGACTGCAAGATGAAACATTCAGAAATAAGGAAATATCAGAACAATCTACTCTGTGCAAAGAGTGAAATGGTAGGATGTGATGGCAAAGAGCAGGAGCCTGACAGAGCTGCTGGGAGGAAGAAAAGGGGCAGGAGCTGGCCTGAGCATGGGGGCTCAGCCCAAAATGGGGATAAGTGAGCAGAAATCAGTAATCAATACCTGTGTGAATGGGCAGTAATGTGTCACATCTGTAAATGTCAGATTAGGGCTTTGCAGCTTTGTGGCTGTAAAATTCATGTATATAATGTATATTCTACAACATGTAAGTACATACAACCTGTCCTCTCTGCGTGGGTACAGTACCATCTCTAGGGTATCCAATACTATGATTTTTGAAGAACTGACAGAAAATGTTGGAGATAAGAAATACAGTTTGTGAGCTATTTGTCCTGTCTAATCCCTCTGAACTAGCTGCATTCTCCTGAGCATTTGTGCTGTGCCTGTGTCCTTCTGAAGAAGACATATATATGTGTATTAATGAATTTGTTGCTAAGGAGAATGGTGGGGCTGCTGCTCTCAGGATTGTCATACATCTCTACCATGGAAAGGGCTATTTTTAATCAGAAATTTTTATGTAGCTTCCATTTTTATATAGTGAAATTGTTACTCTAAATACATATGTATTTTTTTATATGTTTATAATTGGGAAAAATGGGAAAAAAGCTCAGTGATGGTATGGTACCTTTAGGCAGTTATTTCAGTACCGTCTAATAAAATCTGAAATGGTTTCCCTGGGAAGCTCCACCGACAGGGTTACTCAAAGCTGTCCTATATAAAGCTCCACAGAACTTATGTGGGGAGCCTGACCCTGCTGGGGTGAATAGAAGAGCTAGAGGTGCAATATTTTGAAGATGTATTTTCTGAAAAGAAGCGCTGTGCAAACGGAAGAGCACTTTGCCTTGCTCTGCATGAAAAAATGCCCTCTTTTTTTCTTAAATGAAACATGTCTGAAAGATCAGATCCTCTAAGGAACACTGAAATGGCTTTTTTTCTAACTCTTTATAGAGCATTTATTAACATGCAATTTTCCTTCTGTCTGCCTGGAAAAGAAGTTTGGGACATTTAGCAGGATTTTATTCAGAAACTAAGCCATGGATGAAAAAGTGAAGATTAAGTTGTGTTGTTATCTTTTTCTTATTCATAAACCAAAATTAGAAGTCGTACCTATTTTCCCAAAAGATAAATTAATCTTTAGCAGGAGCTCGCTCTTTCTTCAGAAAGCATCCATGAACAATGTTCAGAAGAAAGCCTGTTTCCATTTTTTGACATTTCCTTTTGAGATCCCATTACTCCTAGCTTGCTAACTCCTGGCTCTTACTATAAGACTTTATGACTATAGTGTGTAAAGTCTCTTTGTTTGCTGCTGGCCTTGGCTTAAACAAAGGGGCTAGCTTGATTATTTTATTATTTTCTTAACACCACATATATTTAGCAAGTCTGTTGATTTCAATAAGAACTGATTTTGGTTTTGGGGATCCTAAACAGCCTATAGCAGGCATTAATGATTTCCAGTTTTAGAATACCCTGGACTATTAAACATAAATTAAGCCAAAGTTGTCAGAATAAATGAATAACTGAATGAGATATATTGTATGAAACACCTGGGGAATTTTCTTTCTCTGTTTTGGTACTTGTTAATTTGCAGGGAGCACTTATCTGCTGTGACTCTGGAGTCTCATTATTCTGCTGCAGAATTACCACCAGGTAATACTGGTAGATAACTGCAAGTAGCCATCCATCTTCCTCCACTTCCCAAAGCCTTCATGATCTCCACTTCTAAAACAGTGGTAATTTTCTTTCATAAAGATTCTGTTGAAGAGTTAAACACTTCTATGTTGAGTGAAGACAAGATAAAAAAGTTGACATTACTTTGCTTTTTGTTGCACTGCTAAGCATATAGGTGGTACAAATGCCAACCTATTTGCTGAAAATTGCAACTCTGTGTTTGGAAGAGGAGGACAATGATCAAGACTTTGTTCCTCCCAGTGCTTTCATTTGACTTCCAGCTCTGCCTTGTAATCTACAGTTTAACTCTACAGTTATATTCAACCTGCTTCTTCAGTGGGTTTAACTACAGGATTCTGTCCTTGACTTTGGAGAGGACTTTGTTGCAGGCTTATGTCGCAGTTTGGTATTTTTTCCTGCCTGGTTTTTTACTTTTCCTTTTAAATAACAATTCACACCCCCACCCCCCCCCTTGTACTTTACTATTTTTCTCTTACGAAGAAGAAATCATTTTCCCTCCCCCACAAGTAATTTTCAGGTGAGACCTGTGAAGGACCCACATAAACGGGTGAAAAGCAGTCTTGCTGTGTGCGAAAAGAACACCTCTATCTGGAACAGAGCAAGTAAGCAAAAAAGAAAGGACTTTCTCTCCAGTCTCACAGCAGGTACTGCAACAGTATTTTTAAATGACCCAATAGCTGTGTGGCAGTATCCCGTTAAAGTAGGAAAGCAAATTCCCTTGTGTATCTTGGTGATCTTAAGCCTTTAAAGGTATTTTTAATCCCTGTCAAACACTGTTACACTTTGATTAATAGCTAGAGAATTTAGGTTCTTTGGATGCTAAAAGAAATCCCATGTTTTCTTAGCATAATTAAATGGTAGTCCTTAAAACCTTTGCATGTGGCTTGCACGTGGCTAAAGGGTGGTGAATCAGAGAACCTATTGGGTGTGTGGAGTTGTCTGTGAAACCGAAATAAGTGTTTGGGTTTAAAATCCATTATTATGAAAATACACTGATTGTAATAAATGGCATTCACTATGTCATTTCACTCTGTGCTGAAAGCATTTATAGCACAATACATCATTACTGTTAAAAGGGGGATTTGCTGGTATTTGCAGTAAGTGTAGGGTAGCAGTCCCCCAGGTTGCCTCTCAGGCACTCATTTTGATAAATCCAGTATAGATTTGAGATGATACAGTGAACTTTTTCTTGGAGAGCTCCTCAGGACTTGAAAAGTAGAAGTATGGGAAAGAATATTTAACTGTTGGTCTAACATTGCAGTTCTGTAAACCAGCAGCGTGCTGTAAAATGGAAGGCTTCAGTGAGATTGCAGGATCTACTCCTTAGATATTTTGCCTTCTTAACCTGGTAACAAAGGTGCATGTATCCAGTAGCGATGTTTAAAAGCTGAAGTCCAGTTGCCTTAGGACCTAATGAGCTGGAAGTGTCTTATTGATGTCCAGTGGACAACTGATAAAAGATGTTTGTACACTGTCATACAGGCACATCTCTGACACAAGAGATGCTGCTGATGTGCGCAAACAGCAATGTCTGATACTTGATCTTTTGGAAGACAGCACCAGATATAACAAAATGTTCCCTGCTGCCCTGCTCAAGTGATTCATCATGTGGAATGAAACAAGATGCATTGTGTTTAACAGAATGGGATTAGCCGCAAAGTTTATGTGCGTACATATGTGTATATAATTGCACATGAAGTCATATATATTAAGTGTTGGGTTGTTTTTTTTCTTTGGTGCAAATATCATTGTTCATACTCTGACTTTTAAATGCAGAAGATGGAACCAGGTTTTCTAATATTTTGAAATGTAATAAATGATCCTGTGCTAGAGAATGGCAGTGTCCTACAGGAGGGACTAGCACTGAAGCAGTCTTGTGCAGAACAGAACCTTGAGACAAGCTAATTGTGGTGGTTTGAGTGCTGCAAGTCTGTAGGGCATAAGTTATAGGGCCTGAGGTACTTTTCCAACGTACAAATTGAAGAAAGGCAATACACATGCTAAAAGGGAAGGCAATCAAGTTGTGTGATTTCAAGCAGGAGGCTGTCTGCATAGCTTTCAGAAGTTAAATAAAAAGATGACTAGGAAGTTTATAGTCAAGTTGGGTCAGAGGAGAGCAGAGATTGTGAGGAGATCATACAAGACCTGACAGAACTGGTATGGCTGGACAGGTTTGCCCAGTCTGTCACTATATTGGCTTTCAGAGGCTGGTTGAGGTTGTCCAGTGCTCCCTTTTTCAACTTAACTGTTGATATTCTGAGGTTTTTAATTTTTAAGGAATCTAAAGGCTGTAAACTGACAGTGTGATAGTCCTGGGACTGATGCTGAATCACAGTGGTGAAATGGTTCTTTACAGCTTTTGTAATCAGCTTTATTATATGCCAAATGACAAAGTTAAGCTTAGTTCTTATCCTTGCTGTGACTTTCCATTTTCATTATCCATAGCTAATGGAGAATCAGCATGAGCAAAGTTTTGTCTGGCAAAGGCAATTCCTGTTGAAAAGTAGATCTATACTCAGGTATTTCATAATATCAGTGATCCTATTGATATGAGTACTAATGATTTGTATTATAGGAGCTCAGAAAGGAGGCATCAAATTTGTGTTTCAAAGAATCAGACTGGTTATGGTTGGAAGGGACCCCTAGAGGTCATCTGGTCCAATCTAACTGCTCAAACACAGGGGTTAAAAACCAAGGTAAGAGGAATGGCAGGCATGATTACAGATGTAGGCAGGGAAGCTGCAGAGTTTTAATAGATGCCCAGGTCTCCAAATTGCTGTCTGTGGTTGCTCTGAATGCAGCTTCTGTGGTGGAAACTGCCACATCTCCTTTATCACTGTGGTGTGCAGATCATGAAGTTGGACCACTGAACCACATTATCCAACACTCCAGTTGTATCATCAAATTCTGCTACTTTGCTCTGCAGTCCTTATTTCAAACAAGTCTAACCAAGAGATATTTTTACTTTGCTGCTTCTGCAGCACCTTGCCAATGTGCCTGTTTCCCTTCCCCAGCTGTCCTGGTTTCAGCTGTAACAGTTATTTTTCTTCCTAGTAGCTGGTGCAGTGCTGTGTTTTGTCTTCAGTCTGACCACAGTGCTGACAACACACCGATGGTTTAGTTGTTGCTAAGTAATGCTTATCCCTATCAAGGTCTTTTCAGTCTCTCATGCTCTGCCAGTGAGGAGGGCACAAGAAGCCAGGAGGAAGCACAGACAGGACACCTGATTCAAACTAGCCAAAGAGGTATTCCATACCACAGCATGTCATGCTCACTATATAAAGTGGGGGAGCTACCCAGAAGGGACCAATTGCTGCTCAGATCAGGCTGGGTATTGGTTGGCAGGTGGTGAGCAATAGTATCACTTGGGTTTATTGTGGGTTTTTTTCCCCTTTTAGTTTTTTATTCTGTCCCCTCATTATTTCTCTTATCATCATTATTATTGTTATTACTACTAGTAGTAGCGGTATTGTATTGTACTTTAGTTATTGAACTGACTTTATTTCAGTCTGTTAGGTTTGCAGTCTTTCTGTTCTCCTCCCCATCCTGCCCAGGGCAGGTGAGAAAGCAGGGGGTGAGTAAGCAGCTAAGTGGTTCTGAGTTACTGGCTGGGTTTAAATCACAGCAGCACCAGGCTTCCCGTGGTGCTTAGCAAGACAATAGCATCCTGCCTGTCAGAAAGTCTCCATACCTGGAGCATCTGCTGCCTTTGGCTCCTTCCAGATATATCAACTTCCTATCTTGTTTTCATTTACAGTACTTTGGCATCTAATTTCCTATGTGCTGCTCTTGCTCTCTCTCATTCTGGTTCTGTGGGTACATCTGCACAGATGAGTTGCTGCAGTTTAACATATTGATGAAGCCACGGCAATTCTGCAGGCAGTCCCTGTCAACTTAAGCCTTCTTGATTAAGTCCTTTCATAAAAAAAGATATAAATGGGTGGGACAGGCAGATGCAAGCGTGCTCTGTCTAGAAGCCTGCTTTGCTGTAGAAGGTGTTCTGAAGCTTGTACAGTCCATCTTTCAGTAAATTGCAATTACGTGATGTGCCTGGCCTCTATCCAGCAGTGTTAATACCAGTGGGAGTTTCCTGGCTTGTGGTTCTTGTTTCTTCAGCACCCCTGAATCTTCAGAAGTGCCAGGCATAAGATTGTTGTATGCAAGCTGCAAACGAAAAACTAAAGAGGAAGGAGCCTACGTGCTCAGGATTAAAACCAGTTAATAACAACACTGCTGTTACACAAACTAATTTTCAGTTCTCGGGAAAAGTTCATTATGTACAAATTTACATCAGTCTTTAAATAAGTGGAGTGATTCAGAACTTTGTATGTAGGAGCATGGGACCTTTCCCTAGCCCTTTAGTGTCAAGCTAAGCCTGCCAAGGCTGAGCTGCTGCAGGGGTTCTGTATTCCCCACCATGGCAGTGCCACTTGTTGGGCTGTTATTCAGATTAGCAAAATTTAAAACCACCCAAAGGTGAAATGTGAAGGATGGTTTAACCCATTTTCCTTGTTATTTGAAGGTATATATATTCAAAGCATATGTCAGAATGACGAGCTGACTTGGAGAATATTACAGTTGTGTTTACAGGGATGTGGGATAGTTTGCAAAGAGAGGGAAACATGAAACAAATTAGAAGACTTGTAAGTTCAGTGGGATACTTCCGTTAGAATCAATGTGAAATTTGAATTAGAATCATAGAATAGTTAGGGTTGGAAAGGACCTTAAGATCATCTAGTTCCAACCCCCCTGCCAGGGGCAGGGACA
>JASSUY010017039.1:0-16488 GCA_032466535.1 Forpus xanthops
ACAGTGCTGCATCAGCTACTACTTAAAGAAAAATGACTGCTGCTGATGAACCCATAGCACTGAAGTAAACTATTCCCTAGAATAGACAACAGAGTGCAGCAAAAAGCCTGCGCTTGTCTACCTTTACTTGTCTGCCTCTTGTTCTTTAAGACTGCTTTCTGGTCAGGTGGCTTTAAGTAGAAAACACTACTTTTTAAAAAATTTCTCCTTTAAAATTCTTTATATTCCCTTCCATGAATTAGCATGTAGACCAGTTCTACAGCAGAGAGTGTGTCAAATGCTTCTGAAAGCAAGGTTAAACTTACTTGTGCATCAGGGAACTCCTGGTACTACAGCTAGCTTAATCTGTGGAGAGTGAACCAGATAACTGTGTTGTACATAATTGCAAACAATTTTTCCATATACCTGGCTTTAGTTCAAAGCCTATTTTATGTGAACGTTCTTTTATTTTGCTATTGATGAAAATTTAGTCCCCAGATGTTTTAATAAAGCAGAAACTGGTAAGACTTGCCTAACTTTAGACAGCTGATTCATGTTAGACTCCATTTCAGTGGAAGGTAGTAGATATTCGTACATCTCATTGTTAAAATAAATGGTTAAGACCATAGAATTGGAGAATGATTGAGGTTGAAAGGAATTAGACCAACCTTCCTGCTCATGGCAGAATCAGCTACAGCTGGTATCTTAGAACTACACACAGTCAGGTTTTTGATGTCCCCAAAAAGAGCCTTCACAGCATCCCTGGGCAGCTTGTTTCAACGTCCTCACAGTTAAAAGATTATTCTTGTATTTGTGTGCGTTGCATTCTATTCTGCTACTGGGCATCACAGGGCAGAGCCTAGCTCCATCTTTTTTTACACCCTTTCTTCAGGTATTTATACACATTGAAGATATTCCCCTGAGCCTTCTCTTCTCCAGGCTGAACAGGGTCAGCTCTCGCAGCCTCTCCTTAGAGCACTTACAACCTCTAAGCTGCTGGGTTGTGAGCTGTTTTCAGGTGGAGCCACTCACTGCCCTTTCTGTTGAAGTCCATTTGTTGTGCAAAGTGAATAAAAGCCTGTTACTCTAGGAAAGAAACCCATTTATTTTCCCTGCATCAAGGACAATTTTTCTCAAGGAAACATCATAGAATCATAGACTAGTTTGGGTTGGAAAGGACCTGAAGGATCGTCAGTTCCAACCCTTCTGCCATGGGCATGGACGCCTTCCACTAGACCAGGTTGCTCAAAGTCCTGCCCAACCTGGCCTTGAACACTTCCAGGGATGGGGCAGCCACGGCTTCTTCAGAAAACCTCCAGTGTGTCACCACCCTCACAGTGAAGAGTTTTTTCCTATCAAATCAAAGCCTACCATAATTCAGTTTAAAGCCATTCCTCTTTCTTCTGTCCCTACATGCCCTTTTAATAAGTCCATCTCCAGATTTTTTATCACACCCCTTTAGGTACTGGAACCTCCTCTGAGTTCTCCACTGAGCCTTCTCTTCACCAGGCTGAACAAGCCCAAATCTCACAGCCTGTCTTCACGGGAGAGGTGTTCCATTCCTCTGATCAGCTTTGTGACCCTCCTCTGGATTTGCTTGAGCAGCTGTACATCCTTCTTATGCTGGAGACCCCAGACCAGAGCACAGTACTCTAGGATTTTGCATGCATGAGGAAATGAAACATATCTGGTCATGTTCCTAGCTTCAGTTTTAAGTCCTCCTTTTGTATGACAGCCTGTGGAACTGCAAACAGCATGCAAGGTACCACCTCCAGCTGTGACGTGTGCTTGGCCGTGGAGCCAAGCATGGAGCTTGCTGGAATCAGAGATGCTCTCATTGATTTTGCAGGTGCATTTTTGTCATTGACACATGGTCTTGAGAAGCAAATAGTGGAGGTAGGTCTTTAATTGGGCAGGCCAATAGCTTAGGTTCTGGATGTGTTAGTAAAAGCAGCACAAAATACCTGACATTGTTTTAGATCCTTCAGTGTGGTTAGCACACAATTCCTAATACAATGATCTTTATTTTAATAGGCTGAAGGATTGGAACAGACATATTCTCAGACAGTCCTTTTGGATTTGACTGGGAGTAAGCCACGATCAGTGTCAAAAACTTTGGATTTCACTTTTCCTTCTGATGTTGTGAGTGGCAGTGAGAGAGTGCAGGTCACTGCTGTTGGTAAGGGTTATCTTATTATGTTTCCATCTTTATTATTTGTTGGTCAGCTATATTTATTTAATAGTTTTTTGCCCACTGGGCTTTTGTTGAACCTAGTATCTAACATGTGTGTTCATAATCCAGCTGCTGTCATCTTCTGCATTGCTGGGATAGGTGATTTTTTAAAGAACAGAGCAGTTGCTAGTAGTAACTAGAAGTAGTAAACTCTGTCAAGTATAGCAGCGAGGCTGGTGTGTAATAACCTCAGCTATCTTTACAGGATTTACTAGAGCTTCCAGGGACCCTTGCAAAATTTTGCTCAGAAAGGCTGTTGCTTTATAGGTTTTTAGGGAACTACATTTATTTTTATTTAGTTGATATATTAATAGGTTGAATCGTTAATTAAAAATAATTTAACATCATGCATTAGACTGAGAATTAAGAAGACCTTATGGATAGGGTGTATTATTCCTTTAATTTACAATATGGTATTGCTATCCATTTTCAGAGTTACAGAGGGAGTCAGAGTTTAATAAGAAGGGTCCTGCAAAGCTTGCTAGTATCCTGTTTTAATTCTGTTTGTCTTAATAGTGGCTGTTTGAAATTGCTCTGTAGTCGGAATGTCAGTAGGCACAAAGCTGATCAGAAGATGAAGTATGTTTCCTACTTGTTTAGTCGTGCTTAGTACAAAAGATCATGATGTGGGATATTTTCTTCCGGTTTAGATGATACCACCCTTTATGTGTGAGATATGCATTTACTCGCAATAAGCTTTAATTTATTTTAATGAGATTTTTTATTTCAGGTGATTTACTTGGGCCTTCTATCAACGGTTTGTCATCATTGATTAAGATGCCTTATGGTTGTGGTGAACAGAATATGATCAATTTTGCTCCAAATGTTTATGTTTTGCAATACCTGACTAAAACCAGGCAGCTGAGAGAGGATATTAAATCAAAAGCTGTATCATTTATGAGAAAAGGTCTGTATGCTTAAAAGAAAGATGTTACATTTTTAAGAATTTTTACTAGTAAAAAGATATCTGTGACTTTTTATTTGGTGTTTGAAATATTGCTCTGTTGGTGTCATGCGAACTAGAAGAAAAGCCCATCTTCTCTTTATTTTCCTCTTCTGAGCTGTCAATTAAAGAGCAAATGATTTTGTTTACAAAGGTGAGTCTGCTCAGAAAAAGAAACCCACATTATTTTTGTATAGTTACTTTTTTTTCAGAGGAAAAAATGTATTCTAGAAGCTTTTGGAGCAAGTTCAGAGGAGAACTGTGAGGGTGATCAGTGGGCTGGAGCACCTCCTATGTAAAGACAGACTGAAAAAGTTGGGGCTGTTCAGCCTGGAGAAGAGAAGGTGGCATGGAGACCTCACAGCAGCCTTACAGTATCTTAAGGGGGCTACAAGAATGCCAGGGAGGGACTCTTCATCAGGGACTGTACTGATGGGACAAGTAGTGGGTTTCAACTTAAGCAGGGGAAGGTCAGGTTAGATATAAGGAAGAAGTTCTCTACTGTGAGGGTGGTGAGGCACTGTAATGGGTTGCCCAAAGAAGTTGCAAATGCTCTGTCCCCGGCCCATGTTCAAGGCCAGGTTGGATGATGACAGGGTCTAATGTGAGGTGGTCCTGTCCATGGCAAAGAATTTGGAACTAGATGATTTTAAGGTCCTATCGAACCATAACTATTCTATGATTCTAAGGTAATTCATATGGATTTTCTAGGTGGTTGTTACTCCTCCTTTGATAAAACCATGTGTGAGCAAACAATTCTGACCTCTGCTTGAGGCATAGAGGTTGAAAATTAGTCAGTGGGCAGAGTGAACCATATTTATCCTATGTGTGTATCTGCCTTCAGTGACATCATCCTATCCTGCCATGTCCTTGCAGAGGTCAAGGTGTTTTGGTTGTTCTTGTGGCTGACTTTTGGCCACCCAAGTTTTAGATTTGGTCAGAAATAAACTCAGTGTTGGAAATCAAAAGTTGGAAAATTTTAGTTGGAAATTGTTGAATATTTTAATTGTGAAATACTCCATGGCATCACAGAGTGTGGAGAATATAGTTGAACTGTGCTTCTCTGTGCCTTTTGGATCAGTGTCTTAATTCCAGTGTATCACTCGCCCCATGTCATTCTTCATGCCAAGAGCTGGGTTCATAGAGAGGAATGAGACTATCATGTGAGCTACACCCCTACTCAGCCACTATGATGACATTTTCAAATGTTGTTTACTCTCTTTAAGTCTTTGCCTTTTTTGTGTTTATTTTTTAAGTTGTTGATGTTTGCCTTGGAAAAGACACAGCTCAAAAATAATTTTTCCTTTCATCAAGATCCCAGTTTTCTGTCAAAAGCACTTAAATAATTTTTTTTTTTAAAACCTTTCCTACTACACGCTCTAGTTGAAAAGTAAGGTGTTGGGGAAGGGATGTGCTGTGTAAAAAGCTACCCTGAAGTTTGTAAGCAATCTACATCTTTGAAGCCTGAGTTTTGCTACCATAGAATTCTGAAATTTTCCACTAACATATTTATTAGTTATTTCAAAGTGACTGAAAATTCTAGGATTAAATGCCACTTATATACAAAGCATTGTGTTACTTAACTTGTTCCTGAGACTCTGAATTTAGGTGCATGCTTTTAACGCTGTTAGACAAAACAGTAAGTATGCTGACATATCTGTAATCTGAAGAAAAGAGCCACAATCTAAAAAATACTGTTTTTTTTTACTTGATTGTGACAATTGATTTAATTTTTTTGCACTGATTTTGTTTTAAAAGTGGAACTTTATCTGTAGTTTGAGATGTAGCTTTTATAAGCTGTGTTTCTGAAAGAATTGTCATGGAGTTCAGTTTAAAACAGACTTTCTTTCACCTGTCACAATTCAGTAAATGTTTGAAAAAGGGACCTCAGTATCTGAAGTAAATGTAATTAATTTTAAGGCTAAATGCTTGTGAGACGAAGGGATCATGCAGGTAGCAGCGACTGCTATATTTTCTTCTTTTATCAGTTTTCATTTACGTAGAACAAAGGCAAAGCAAAAGAAAAGTTGCCTTTAAAAAAAATCCAAACAACCCTTCAGTTGTGAGAATGGCAGATCCCATCTTGAAATCACTTCTTTAGAAATAAAAAAAAATCCTGGTCAGCCTAAAAACTTTGGTGCTAGACCAAAAGTAAACAATGAGTTTGAGCAGTATTTCCAAGCTATTTGAAATGTGAGACCATCTAGTCTTTCACGTATTTCTGAAGTCCTTTCCATCCTGATGCACTCCTCTTTCAGCCTTGTTCAGCGAGCCTCCTACATCTCCTGGGTTCCAGCCAATCCTCTGGGACTACTAGTGTACATCTTCAGAATGAGATCCTTCTTTTCCTTGTCTTTCTACTTGCATGTGTTGACATTTAAAGTATCATTTTTCATGTCTGATTGAGTGTCCACTGGAACAAACACGGTAGTTCCCAGCCCCCAGATCTCTTGTTCCAGCATTTCTGCAGGCTCCCCTGTGGCAGATGCACACATATTGAGAGACTTCTGCGAGACTGCAGTGGGGATGGCATTAAGAAAAAAACAACCAGACTGTAGGAAATAGCTGAATGATCGCTCCAAACTCCCTTTGGTTCTACTCATCTTTCTTATCCCTCCCAGTCGTAATAAATCGTGAGCTAATTTTTTCCCTATGTAAGGGCCACTCAGCAGTCTTTGTTAAGTAGGCTGCTGTCTTTGTTCAGTGCTTTTACATTACCAACTGGATAGTGATAATAATACTTATTGCTGTGTTGCCTCTTCTGCTAAGAAGAAGAAAAAGCTCAGTTTCCAGGCGTTGCAGTTAGACATCTTTGAAGAGGTCTATTTGTATATATACATATATTCATGTTCCTCAGAGCACATTATTTTGAGGCTTAAATTTGACAGTGACTTGTTTTTCTTGATGATGCCACTCATTCCTTCTTCTTTATTCTTCCCACTCAAGAGTGCTTGACTCCTCAAGGTCATTAACTGAGATGCCAGAATTGTCTGTACAGGAAAGATTCACCAGTTTTAATCATGTAATCAACAACTGTCATGATAAATACATTGTAAGAAACCTATACTTAAGTAGTAATTCTAATTTCAAACTCTTCTAAAGAGACAAAAACCAAACCTGATGCTACTGGGTTAAGAGTTCTTTTGGGAAGGTACATTGCTATACTGTAGCAATTCAGATTTGTATCTTTATATCTCTTCTACTTATAGATAGATTCTGACTATGATTTCACCTTACATTATGCCTTAAACTGGGGGATCAGACCATTTGTTCCTCAGTATTTAAGGCTGTACTTCACTCACTATGTAGCTGTATGCAGAATAGTATGTAAGCAGGTGATTAATTCTTCGTCATAAAACCAAGGAACATTTTACAGGGTAACACTTGTAGTTACAATGGTCCTCATAGAACATATTTATAAATTTTTTAATTTGTGTTGGACTTAATGGTTGCCTACGGGTTTTCCTTCTGCCTGGCTGATTCAGTATTGTGTCTTTATCTGTCAGATGTTAAATTAATGAATATACTTTCTTAATTATAATAGCCAAAATAGCCAAGGAAAAAGACAAGGTAGAGGGAAAGAAGAAAAGATGTCTTCTAAAATGGTATAAATAAATATGATTATTGGTATGGCTAAACAAATGGCAAGCAAAATATAAGGGAAGGAAGATTTTAGATTTTAGAAACTACAGGGAGTAGCATATCGTAGGAAACTTTTAATTTCTAACATTAATTAACATTGTTTCTGCACTGAAGTCAATTATTAAGAATGCTGCTTGTGGTTGTGAGCTGCTGGTGAGCCCTTGAGGCGCTTTTACTGTAGACTTTCAGCAGTCAGGATAAAGCTGCACTTGTTCTGCATAGTGAAGACTCTTTGCATACATTTTAAATGGATCAATCTCAGGATTTCAGGATTTCAGGTCTTTTGATATTTTTCACTGTTTTCAGAGTAACTTCTTTCAGTATGCCTGTTCAGATAACTAGTGCTTTGATTTGGGAAAAGCAAGCTGCTGAAAGTCTGGTTTTGAGCAGCATTTGTAGCTTTGCTGTACACTTTGCCCTTCCAGTTGGAAAATACTTAATTTTTGCTTGTCCTTGCTTCTGCTGGTAAGATAGAGTAGTTCTGTAGGTGCACAGCTCCAGCTCCCCAAACTGATGAAGCACTGACTATAGCTGCTACTTTGTTCTCTGCTGTGCTCCTGGAGCCATCAAGTACTTTTGCTAGAGTGAACAGGAGTTTCTGGTTCTCCTTTTGTTAGATGGATCCTTCATGATGTTGGTGCGTGCTTTCTCATAATCTTCTGCATGGTTTTGTGTGTTCCTATATATCTGGGAGACTTTTTATTAAACACTAGGTCAGGTTCTGCCCTTCTCAACCTTAGAAAGTGCCTTGCTTCACATCAGCAGTCAGTTTGTGCCGAAACCCACATGAGAGGAAAGTGTTCAATATCTGTCTCTGCTTTTCCACTTCAGGCTACCAGAGAGAGCTGCTTTTCCAGAGAGATGATGGCTCTTTTAGTGCCTTTGGAAATGATGATCCCTCTGGGAGCACATGGTAAGTAGTTCTACCAGATTCAATGTGGAATTTAAGTATTTTAGATATTTTCCCTGCGACAAAAATTTTTTTGAGAAGCTGGTAAAAATTTCCATCTGTATTAGTCTTCTGCCTGGTTTTCATTAGTCATTCATTATGATTCTAAGGTCATTCTGCTGGAGAACATGCTGTCAAAGCTATTATTAGGGCAAGACTCTTTAATTTTGCAGAAGATGAATGATGAATTATTTCAGCCAGAGGAATAGCTTGGTCTGAAAGCTTTTTTCTGTTCCTTTCCTCAAAGGAATGAAGAATAATAATTGAATGACTTGTTCTTCCAGTTGACTAAAACTATTTAGGGATATGTGATCATTATTGCTTCAGATTTCAGTTCTCTCCATACTGGAGGCTAAAGAATGACTAAGGCGTTTCCTAGGGGTTGAACAGTTACTGGTGCTAAAAATTTGCCCTGCTTTCTTCTCTCATACCTCCTTTTTTGAGGCTATAAATAGAGGTGAAAAAGCCTTTTTTTAGTGGTGAATTTTAAATATACTTGCGTATATCAGTACACACTGCTGACTTTAAAGAGAACCATCCCCAGTGACTGTGCCACTGATTGAGGCACTCCTTCTGGAGTCAGAGAGCATCTTTCATTGGCACCAGCAGGATGTGCCTTTGACTCAGTATTGGTGGATTGGAAAATAAATCTGATCTGACAACTAGTACTTCAGTAGTGCAGTGACAGGTTACATGAATGTATATTTGGCAAAGAAGGGAGTCAAAGCAGAATTTGGGATTATTAGTAAAACAACAAAGGTTGTTTCAATGATATAATTACAGGGAAAATGGTGGTAATTGGCATCATACTCATAACTGCATTACTTTTTAAATTATGATTTTACCATTTTAGCCCAGCAATAGAAGACAGGAGAGCAACATTTGAATAAAGAGGTACATGTGTTGGCAGAATTGGGGTCTCTACTTTGTATTTATTTATTTTTGAAATGTAACAGCTGCAAAAAGAGGTGATCTTTAGAAACAAAGACATAGTTTTATTTTTTTTTGTGGATTAAGTTTAGTCTACTTGCTTGTGTAGGCGAGGCATGTATTTTCCTCTGTGCTTGGGATATGTGTAGAATGCCTTATGCATCACAGTATTTGTACATCATCTTAAACAGAAGAAGCTGTAATATGTTGCTAATTTTGCTATATTTCATTTACTTTCCCCCCAAGGTTATCAGCTTTTGTATTAAGATGTTTCCTTCAAGCTCGTCCATTCATAGATATTGACCAAGATGTACTTATGGATACTGCTAAATGGATCGTTCGGCATCAGAAGTTAAATGGAGAATTTCGTGAACCTGGGAAAGTGTTACACAGTGATCTTCAAGGAGGCACCAATAATCCAGTCACTCTCACAGCTTACATCATGTCTTCCCTCCTAGGGTTCCCAGATAAACAGGTGTTGTAATTCATAAACAGAATTTACAATTACTGGAACACTTCATAAATTGTCGTAGTACCTGCCAAACACTTGGTAGTTCAAGGAAGTTGAGGGACATCTGATCAGAGACAAAATTTAACCTGATTTTGTTAAACTTCCCTTAGCTACCTGAGGCAATACAAAGTTATGCTGTTAGCTTTTCAATTTTATGTGCCTTTGAAAAAACTGAAGGCAATTGCTTTTAGTAAGAATACTGTCATGGCTTTAGCCCAAGAACTTGCTAAGACATTTATGGGGGGAGCTCTCCTTAGAGATGTTATGTCATTCCAGTTGATTTTACTGCAATTGCTCATGTTCATAAAAGACAGTGCCAGATCAAAAGGCTTGTCTTTGTGGTTCATGTCTGTGACTGAAAGAGATTTTCAGTATTTTTGGGTTGTTGTTTGGTGATAGTAATCTTTCTGTACAATTTTTTCTTTTAAATTATAATGGTTCAATAAATCTTTCACTTGCTGTACAATCTTCAATATAATCTTCATTTGCAGCATGCTTATGTCATCAAGAGTGCTACAAACTTTCTGGAAGATAAATTAGAAGAAGGCATTTCAGATAATTACACTTTGGCGCTTGTGACGTATGCATTGTCCTGGGCAAAAAGTATGAAAGCAAAGGAAGCCCTGAGTATACTGAACCAGAGAGCTGAACACCAAGGTACTGCACAACTATCTTATACAGTTGCATAGATGGACTTGGGTCAAATTTAAACATACTTATTATGTATCTGCAGTTGCATATGGAATTAGACATGAAGAGAATCATTCTGAATTTAAACCTGTTTTGAGTATGGTATAGAGAATAAGCTAAGGACTTCCAAGACAGTCTTAATGAAAAGCATCCAAAATAGAATGACAATTCACAGTAAAGCTAGGCCTTTCAGTCTCACTTAGCATGTTCCTGATGGGAATACCATGATGCTGCTGTGAAACATGACATGTCAGTTTTCCCTTATTATTGTGTACATTAGTAATATCAGGCTGGTTAAAGAGAGGTGGATGAGATTAGCTATTTCAGACTGGTTTCAATCAGGAGGGTGTTGGGTGGCAAGTAGTTAAAATCAGTACCGAAGAGTTGAGGGATTTTCTGTAACAGTGTTGAGGTCTGTTGTATTTTCTCGAGGGACCCATCATCTCATTATATTTAACCTCTTCTGAGTTTGGCATGATTGAATTTTATTCTTTGTTTTAGGGGAAGAACAAACCGCATGGATGTAAGAAATTGAAGTTTTGGGCTCAAAATAGTAATTGTCCTCCTGAAAAATCTTAAGGAATTAATGTTGTAACAGAGCCTGTCCTTCTGTGTTTACTGGTTAGGACTTTCTCATAGTCACTTTTGAGAAGGGAAAAATCACTTTTTTGGAAGGCTTCACTCAAGAAAGAGGCTATTTAGCAGCTGTGCTGCATGAGATGCCTTCTCCAGTCCTGAAGAGAAAGGAGCAGCCAGCCTTTTCACAGAGGCTCGTTTATGTGAGCGCTTTGGGCTGAAAACAAAAGGATCAATGTAAAGGTCACTGAAATCAATAGGAGTGACTATTTGGACTGCAGATTTTTGTATCTAGATTCAGCCACTGTTGAGGAAGTGCTTTAGTCAGTCCTTTATGCCTAAACATTAATACAATTTTAAAAAAACCTGGCTAGGTACCATAAATAAGCATTAATTAAGTCTTTCTGAGAAGTCCAAAGATGTCATTCTGTGGATCTAAGGTTATTATGGGTTTCTTCTGCAGGAGAATTTCGTTTCTGGATAACACCTGCTTCTGAAATTTCTGATTCATGGCAACCACGGTCCATTGATATTGAACTTGCAGCATATGCTCTGCTATCGCACTTTCACCAAGACAGATTAGCAGAGGGGATCCCTATTATGAAATGGTTAAGTCAGCAAAGAAATCACCTTGGGGGATTTTCATCTACTCAGGTAATATCTTGTCTCAAGGGGCTTTGTTATACATTCTAAATAAGCATTGCATATTAAAAAAAAATTAAAAAAAGAACTTTTTTTTTTTAACGTAAAAATTACTGGATTTTGTTTTGCTATAATAGCCTTGGCTATATGCAGGCTTGCCTTCTTTGCGATATTGGCATCTTAAACCTGGACTACCAATTTTACTATTTTGGCAAGTGTAATAAAAAACAGAATTAGAGGGTCATCTTGATTATATAAAATAATAATAACAAAATATTTTAAATAAAGAAAGTGATGCCCATGGAAAAAGACTAAATCAGATTTTTCCAAGTATCTGTGCTTGCTTTCTTTCCAAGGAGAGAAACCTCTTTCTATTCTTTCCATATGTGGGTCCTCAAACTTCTGAACCTAAGATAAGAAATGGGAATAGGTTTTAGAGAAACGTCCTAAACTGGTGCCTCTGTTGGCATTTGGTCTTAACTTAATAATGTACTTTGTCCTCATTATTGCATAAATTTTTGATGGGCCATGAAATTTGGAATATCTTCATTATCTCCAGGAGGTTTCTATGTTATTGAAACCACATCTTGTACTCTGTGCTGGCATCCAGAAAGTCTATATAGTAATTTGGATTGCATTAGTTTAAACTAGCTTTTAAATTAATTGCAAATGCTGGTCACAGTAAAATGTCATATTTCATAATGTTGCTTGGTACCAAGCTGTAGAGGCTGTCCTTCATTATTTTCCAATGTTTGTTGGTATTGATCTGAGAGAAATTAGTTCTACTAAATAAATTGCAGCAACCAGCCTAGTTCCCCTGTGTTTCTCATATTTTCACAATATGTTGATTCTTGCTTATTATTTGAAGAGGCTGATTGAAGCACCACATGAGTTTAAAAAGCCTTTCTCTATTCTCCAGAAACCATTTTTACTCAGAAGTTTGAAAATCCATCAGTGTACCATTTACTCCTGAGTGTGAAGTTAAGAAATGAATTTAATTCTTTTGTTCTTCCATAGTCTTAAATTGTTTTGATTTCGGAATTACTCCAGTGTCTCTTAGGATGGTATTTTTATTTTGTGGAAATGACCCCATACTTTCTGTTAACTTCTGAGATTACTTAAAAAAATGTTGGGAGTGTTTTCTTCCATGAATTTATTACACTAGAAACATAATGTATTGTTAAACAATAAGGAGGAAAGTAATCAGTTGCATGTGTGATATTTTGTAAGTTAGGGTGTCATAACTCACTGCAATTTGTGTATGTGGTGTAGCTTATTATGAGTTTGCAATCAGTATATTTTGCTTTATAATGCTTTTAATGTTTGGGCATAAAATGTGGATATTTAATATTTGCAGAAAACAAGTTGCACAAAAAGTAGCATATATATGAAAGTAGATTTAAATCATAGGGTCGAGTAGCAAGTTCTGCAAAGCCTGTGTCATTGGGCGAGAGAGGCCTATGACTATGGGTTGAGACCATATTCTGTAACTTTTCATGCTGTGCATTGGACACAGCACTGTCATGCTGAGCTGTGCAACTCATGCTTCAGCTGTGAATGTTTCTTGATGAAAAGCCTTCTGCTTTAAAGCATGACAAGGGGATCATTTACCTTCTCTGTAGGTGGGTGTTTGCCCTCTTGATTTTCACCTGTGTTTCTGAGGGTCATTTGAGCCTAGGATGTGGAAGAGCTCTGAAGTCACCTTCAGCAATGGCAGATAGCTTTTCTAGACATATTGAACTCTTTCTGAATTCAGAGAAATATAAATGTGAGAAATGTAAGCGTGAGAATATAATTGTAAGGACTTGGAAGAGGTACTTCAAGTGTTCAACTTGTGTTGCCATACCTCTTCTGTGCTGGGATCCTTCATGGCAGTGGAATCCCAATGGAGATGTGGGGGTGGCTGCATGAAGACTCCAACATAATCAACAAATGGGACAATGCAGAGATCATGAGCTCCCCAAGGCATAGCCTCTATACAAGTAGTTCACTTTTTTGTTACAGAAGGATTTGTTTCTCTGAACAGGACACGGTGGTGGCTCTACAAGCCTTGAGTCTGTTTGCAACTCTGACTACTGCAGGCAGAACAGAAATGGATATAACAGTGACAACTCCGTCTTTGAAAATACCAGAAATATTTTCGATTGATACTCGAAACCGTTTTCTGCTTCAGACCAAGGAGGTACTGTAGAAAGTGAAGAATATTTCATAAAGTTTGCTGACTGAAAGTACTTTGAAAATACTGATTTACTCATCTTTCAGCTTGACCCTGTACAACCAATGACAATTACAGCAGCAGCGGATGGAACAGGATTTGCTGTCTTTCAGGTATGCAGTGTAGTTATTCTTGCTGAATTTTGGACCTTTATTAAACATGTTAGTAAGAACAATCTTCTAAAATGTGTTAAATCAGTACCAAAGCGTTTTACTTATTGAAGAATTCTGTGAACCAAATATTGTGTGAATGGATGTATTAATGTGTTTTATGTCCAATGGCCTGGCCTTTTAAGTACTGCTGGATGATTGACAGTTTTGGGGCACTTCCATGGGCCAGAGCCACATCAAAGCAGCCCTGTAGGAATGCAGTCCATTTGCAAGACAAAGGACTGCAGTGGTATATCTGCAGGCACAAAGGTCAGAGTAAAAAAAAACATGTGGACCAGTTAGCTATGCTTCATTGGAAACCTGAGGTAAACCATAATAAGGTATAGATCAATACAGAACTAGATTACACTGCTAGTTGTTAGACTTTCCTTTTGTTGAAGTAGAATATGACCATAGTGCAAAACCTGAAAATAAGAGTATGCAGCCAGATTCTTCAGCAATTTTTACACTGTTCTGAAATAGTGTGAAAGACTAGAGTCAAAGGATCCTGCAAAATGTCAACAGTAATAGGTGCTTCACATCAGCCAGCAGTGGGGTATGGCAAAGAGTAGTGCTTGTCCTGTGGTAGACTGTGTTTCGGTAGTAGAAATTCAAACAACTTTACTTATATTTAAACAAATTAATCTGGGATAAGCACATACAGTATTTAGAACTAGCAAAACTTAAATAACATTTTCAGCTGCTTGCTCTTCAGCCATAAGAGATTGTGTTCTGAAAAAAATTCTGCCTCCAAGATTTTTCCTAACCCCATGAGAAATATCCTGTGTGAAGAAGACAGTACTGGAACTCATTTGATATGGCCATGAGTGGGTCTTTCTTCTCTGTTGTTCTGTCTGTGATAGTGGCTTAGAACCACAGAGGTGAAAGAGAAGGCCTTTGAAAAGCTACAGATAATAGAGAAATATTAGTCTCTGAGCATGACAGAGTCATTTTATTGGAAGTATATAAATAAACTCATGATTGCTGAATCTTACCATAAAACCAGACAGAGCTCCTGCTAGAGTCCTTATAGTTGTACTCGAGAAAACTGAACTTAGGCTGACTTTAACCATCTTGAAGTTTTGTGCCAAGTCAGATTCCATCTCAGATTCCTTTCAACCTGACCTTTACTTCGGTGTTCTTGTGACTGGGAAACAAGGAAGCATGGTGATGGTAAATACACTTTTGGACCATTTAAATAGAACCTTCACAGATACCTCTCAGCCATGAACAGCAGTGAGATACCCCTCATTCACTCAACATCAGTCTCAAAACCCAGAGGGCCATAAATCATGTTCCATGTTTAATCACCAGAAGTGCCAACAAAGTTTACAGCAAAGTTCAAAAGTTTCAGAGGATAGTGTAGATTCAGACCTGCAGGCCAAGATAGGCATGAATATCTCAGCAGGATTGCATTCACACATCTGTGGTTTCAGTGTGTGAGTACCTGTGGAATGTAACAAAGTGAGGCTCCAGAATAGTAAAGCTACTTTACTGCTGAGAAATACTCCCTGATATTAAGTCAACCAGTTTGTCAGAGGAGCTTATCAAAAACTTTTCAGCAAATTGTTTCTTGCTGGAAGATGCTGATTTATTGAAACGAATGCCTTTTATGAAAGCATATTGGTTCCAATTACATTTTTGCCAGTAGGAAACTTTCACATCCAAACCAGCATGTCTGGTGAAGACTGAGCAGAAGTCTTCCACCCAGAGTAGCCAGTAGTTGACTCTGTGAGTTGAAGGCTTTTTGGGGGTGTGTAGCACTATAGGTTAAGTTCCTGGTTTGTTGTCTGAACATGAAAACATGCTCCCAAATGACATGTTCAGGAACCAGTGCTTATTCTGTTGCCATTTCTCCTGCAGCTTCCTGAGTCAGAGGTACTGTGACTTGATTTAAAATTTTCTCCTTAACACAGTGGAGCAGCTTCTTCAAATCTTTTCTTTGCTGGGATCAGTTCTTTCATTTTGCTGCTTTCAGCAGGTCTGGTATTCTGAAAGACAGAGCATTGATGCCATTTGAATGAGATTTCTCTTTTTCCCAGATGCAAGCTAGATCTGGGCCGCATTTAATAAATCAGATAGCATATGACAAGGCGATCACATTTCTTCAGCTGGGTTTCATTGTCTTAGAACCCGCCAAAGTACAGTGGTGAGATTCACTGTTCTGGGATTTGACTTTCTGGCCAAAGTAGCATGTCAAAACATTAATTCATTTAAATATCACAAAACACAACATTCGGTCCATTAATGGAAAAAGTTGCTTTCCTGACAGAATGGATTCTTAGAAAAAAACACCTTATTTTTTTGTGAATCTCACTGTGTGTGTGAGTTGGCAGTGTATTCATACTTGACCCTGCAGGTTCTCAGAAAATTTATTCATTTTGGATAGTATAATTGGAAAAGCAGACATTTATTTTTGTGGCCTTAGGGACAAAGTCTCGTAGTTCATCTGTTCATTGTGTGGGCATACACTATGGATGACTTAAGACACTGACTCTACAAGGGGAGAGAGAGGATGAGTGTCAGGTTAAGGGTATATGACAGATACTCTCCAGAGAAAGGAATCAAAGATGCCATCTTCCCTTGTTGACCTGCTGAAAGTCTTGGAAGACAGAATTCTCTGCTGTCTTGAGTCACTGTGAAACGGGCTTGGGCTCTAATTGGCATGGCCCATGCCTTCTGGAGGGAAGAATGCCACTGAAATCCAGGACTAACAAGGGAACAGTGGGCAGGCTAAAGGAGTGTTGGTATGGGCAAAGTGGATAGGTGAACAAGATTTCCTTGATCTCATGGTCATGTCCAGAGAAGAAGCGAGGTAAAAAAAAAAAAGGGAATCACTTGTTACTCTTTACTGAAAAGCACTGTCATGGGTTCAGCAGCAGCAGTCGTTTTTCCCCTTTAAGTAGTAACTGGTGTAGCACCGTGCTTTGGAACAGTGCTGATAACACCAGGGTTTATAGTTGTGGCTTGGAGTGTTTAGGCTGGCCAAGGGCTTTCTGAGTTTCATGCTCTGCCAGGGAGGAGGGGAG
>JASSUY010017043.1:0-29897 GCA_032466535.1 Forpus xanthops
GGGGAGGGACTTTTCATGAGGGACTGTAGTGAGAGGACAAGGGGTAATGGGTTCAAACTTAAACAGGGGAAGTTTAGGTTGGGTCTGTGGAAGAAATTCTTTACTGTAAGAGTGATGAGGCAGTGGAATGTGTTGCCCAAGGAAGTTGTGAATGCTCCACTCCTGGCGGTGTTCAAGGCCAGGTTGGACAGAGCCTTGTGTGGCATAATTTAGTGGAAGGTGTCCCAGTTCATATTAGGGAGTTGGAACTAGGTGATCTTAAGGTCCTTTCCAACCCTAACTGTTCTATGATTCTAAGTCTGTGTGCTGTTAGGGAGAGAAAGTGTTTTTTCAGACCTGGTGTGTGAATGCCCTCAAATCACTGTGAGCTTAGAGTTCTGTGAGCACCTTTTGGGGTTTAGCTCTAGATCTGTGAACAACTTTAGCAGTTTAGCACTGAATTCTGAGTTTGGCCAGTCTTTAACTTGGCCACCATCTCAGTAGAGGTATGACATTTTAATGAAATCTATAATCTGGAAAGAAAGAATGGTTTGAGTTTGTGTTGTTGTGTTTGGTTTTTTTGGTTTTTTTTTTTTTTTTTGGTATTTTTTTTTTGGTGGTTTTGTTGTTGTTGTTGCTATTTTGTGCCTTTTTTTTTATAAATTAAAACTTCATACAAAACAGACCCTATTTTTATAAAAAGTTTTTACTTAGTATACAAACTTCAAATGCACGCATGATTTTGTGAAATACAACCTTTAGAAATAGTTTGGAACAATTGCCCAGGTATTGAACCATTCTCCTTAATCTTACTGCTGTGGGATAAGTGATTGCCTTACCAAGATTATCTTCGAGAATGTGGATGAGGAGATATCAGAATCACCCTAGATTGCCAAGTTACTTAATGGGGAAAAAATGTGTCTTGGCAGTTGGATTTATTTCTGAAAAACTAAAAATACAAAATTAAGCTGAAGCCAAATTCTTTAATTAAAGGCCTCAGACATTAAGAGGGTCAGACAGGCATTCTATAATGAACTTTGCTTTAGAGCTGCACAATAAATGTGTGACATATTAAAATTCATTTTCAACTGTCAGTTGTCTCAACTGCTGTCTCCTTCTAGTATTTCCTTTGCAATTTCACAGTTCCTATATTGCTTTGCAAATCCAAGAAAAAAAAAACATTTCTTCCTCTATCACCTGTTCTGATCATCTGCTGTTGTTTCTTAGACTTTTTATTCTTTTGATTAATACCATTTTCTTTTGCCATTCTTAATGAAAAATACATTTGCTTTTAAAAGCTTCATGTTATGCAGAATAAATCAATTTCTGTCAGCTCAGAATCAAATTGGGCCAAATATTTGGCTGCTTCTTAACGTCTGTGTAAATCAGGCTATTCCTTTCAGTCTCTCAGCTTAAAGGAGCTGCAGAGTTAGATTTACAGGGATAAAGAAAATGTGGAAGTAAATGTCTGATCGCTTAGCTGAATGGCTGCGAATGATGAGGTTCGTTTTCTTTCCTTCTCATGTAACAGACCAAGAATGCATAATTTTGAACAGCAGCAGAAGAAGATAAATATCATACTATATATGCACGTAGGAATTAGCAGTGTAATAGGAAATGAAGAGGAAAAGAGAATAGGTATCTGTATTCATAATCCTGCACTAATTTAGTTTTAATGCAAAAGGTCATTCAAAATACTGTGTCATGCATACCTCAGTAGGTATGCCTGTGATTTGTTCTTTTTGATCCCAAACATTTTACTAGGTGTGAAACTAAAACTAATACAGAAACTCCATGGAATCAACTACTGGACTTACATGACCAGAGTGGAGTTTCTTACCCTCTATTGAGCCAAACTGACCTGGGGAATGGAACGTGTTTTTCTTGGGGCAAAAGACACACTTCTTTGGCCGTGCTGGCGCCTTTCAGCAGAACAAGATAGCTTGTAACACATTTAGTTTCTACAGTTCTTAGAAACTCTTTCTTGTCTGAAATAACCAGCCTGCATGCCTGTCATTGCAGGTTTTTCAGATAGTCTCTCTGTTAATATGTTGAGTGCTCTTACATGGCACAATATCAAATTAGTATACAAAAATAGGAGCACTTGCATCTTCAGAATGTCACTTTCTGTATTTTTTTTTTTAATATCAACCAATTAAGATGTTATTTCTCAAGGAGAGGCTTGGCATTTTTTCAAAAATTTACTTTTTGAGGCCTGAAAAGGACTTTGTTGGCATTGAAAGCTGATTGCAGGCTTAGAATTTTCAATGCTTCAATGTGAACACAGCTGGAATATTTTAAGCTGATTCAGCTAAAAAGCCACTTCCTGCCACTGTTGAAAATAATGCACCATAATTTTCTTATTTCTTTTTTTTTCCTAAAGCAAACAAACCTACAGCAAAGACAAAAGAGTTTAAAGCCCACATGAGGTGCTTTATTGTGGTTTGCATTAGGGAAATAAAGCTGTGCATATATGGCTATAAAATACAAAAATGAATATGCCTGTAAAGCCATTACCTCTGATTTAATAACTTGTTTTTATAGCTTTGGTAAGTCCTTTTTAAATGAGAAGGGTGTCAGCCATTCATTTCTCTGTTAGAAATCTTATTTTTCTTATGGATACTTGCAAACATAAGACTTAATTTTCAAAAATTGAGTAAGAGAAGATTCAAATGTCAGTGATTTTTACCTCACTGGATGTTTGACTCCCTCTCTATTGCTTCCTGATCTCAGGTAAACATGCTCTTAAGCTCATACAGACAGCTGAAGAAGTCTGTTCCTAAAGTGTCAAAACTGCATATAATTGCAAAAATAACCTGAAACTTTCAGACATGGTCAGGTATACCTCTATCTGTACTAGCAGTGTTCACAAAGTGAAGCAAGGAGAAGAGTTAGAAACTTGGCCAGCACACTCTGGCCCACCAGCCAGGTTAAATAAAGAGCAGGCTTCTCTTTAGTGTTCCTTTTTCTTTTTAGCCATGGGAGAATCTTTGCTTGCACAGTGTGTACTTCCTTAGCTGATGAATTCTTCCTCCCACCTCAGCACCCTGAAGATGAGCAGTGAGTTCATGAAACATCTAGCACATCTCTTACAGAAGAGAAAGAACATGAGTCTTGCTGCATTCATGTGTATATGTGTGACTGGACTAATTAAAGCTGCTGCCGTGTCCACATCAGTAAAAGCAGGCACTGGGGGAGAGGGGTAAGCACAGGAATTCAGCATCTCCCTAGCAGCTAGGGAGAAGAGACCACCCTGATGCAGGAGCTGTGAGGAAGGGTTTATAGGGGAGGTTGTGCCAGCTGAATCAATACTAGGCAGGTTTCGTACTTGTGTGGTAATTCACATAGATGTGTTTGGGGCAGTACTCTAATAGAATTAAGTTTGCTTTTAAAAAAACAACGACCTTTCTTGAGTTGGATTTGTTTGCAGATACAGGAATCTGCCACAAACGATGACTTAATTTCCATTTGCTATTTCAAAAAGAAGATACATTTCGTTCCCGATTATCAGGGTGTCATTGCCAAAGAACTTTCCTTCATGCAATCATTCCAGATGCATCCAGCACTGCAGTGCAGCAATGAGACCCCTTTCTATTATTATTATCATCATCATTATTATTATTATTGTTATTGTGCTAGGTGTGGCTTTATTAGTATCGGTATTTTGGTGTTGGTATTACCATTGGTATTGGTACAGGAGCCAGGCACTGATTACTGGTTTTGAAGCAGCCTGTCCTTCTCCTAGTACATTCAGTTCTTTTCTTATCTTGTCCTTAGTGGTGAAAGAGATAAAAGAAATCTGCTTGGACTTGTCCAAAGGCGCACAGCTATGTTTTTCCTTCTCAGTCTGCATGGTGGCTGTGAAGGACCTTTTCTTTCTGCACGAGGAGACAATGTCATTGGAAGGAGTTTACAGCTTGCTTACGGCTGATGAAAGCTTCTCTAGCCAGCTGAAGAAAACTCAGTTCAGGTTGGATGTGAGAGAAAACATCTAACATCCAAGCTCAACTCGAGATTGTGTGTAACATCAATAAACCACAGCACTCTGAATAAACAAGGTAGCCACTCACTGTTTACTGTTCCCTTTGCTTATTTTTCCTGCTCTGTGTCTGTGATAGCCCCAACCTGTTTCCTGAGCAGCTGAAACTGAGTTTTGTTCGAGTGGATCTCACTCTTGGTTGATGGGTATGAGCCTAATCTGGAAACGTGTGAGAGAGAAACAACAGATTTCAGGACACTTTTTCTCTTACAAAACCCTTTCAATAAAGCAACTATTTCCCTGTGGAGAGTGAAGGGGAGATGTAGCAGTCACCAAGAGGTGAAAGGGTCTTGTGGAGATTACTCACAGGCACAAGGAGTTGGGGTGAGGTTATTTTACCCCTCCTCGCATTGTATGAGAACATTCAGCCATAAAGTCTGCTCTAGAGGTAATCCTCAGCTTGTTTGAAGCTGGCTTCAGATCTGATACCGAATCTTCTCATGCTGAAGAAAATACACGTGTGTATTCTCTTTAGGCTCAGTTAGGAGGCAAAATACTGATTTTTCTATGCAGGGATTGAGCACGGTTCTGGCCTAATGTCTCATTTATATGTAAAGGTTTCTGCACTCATGTCAATTGATTAGTTTTGATCTGTGGAAAGAAATGATCAGGGAAGGAGATTTCTGTGTTCAGTTTTGTGCTCTCCCAGTGTAAGAGGTGCTGGTGAATTGGAGGAAGCCCAGCAAGGGACCACTGAGCTGTTATGGGTGCCAAAGCACGTGGTAGATAAGGAGACGCTGAGATATCTGAGTTTCTTCAGCCTGGAAAAGAGAAGGCCAAAGGACATTTTGTGCTATCCTTACCTGTCTCATGGGAGAGAATAGAGATAACAGAGCCAGACTGTTCTCAGAAGTCTCAAGTTTTATCATCATAAATTGTGTTTAGGTCATAGGACTTTTTTTCTTTTGTTCACCATGAACGTAGTGAGAGATTAAGACAGGTTGTACAAGGAGGCAGGAGGCTCTCCATCTCCCCAGGTATTCAAAACTCGACTAGACACTGTCCTGTGCAAACCCATATCGCTGCAGTAGATAGCCCTGTTGTTAGCAGGACTTTGGCGGAGCACAACCTTCAGATGTCCTTTCAAACCTACGTGATTTCCATTCTGTGATTTTATCAGGGATCAGCAGGTGTATTAAGATGCAGGTATCTATTTTGGCAGTGTTTCCAGCACAGCTTATCTACTGAAGTACTTCTGAAGAAGAGAGTTAACTTTTCTCAAACAGGTCAGTAATCTGACCCAAATGACCCGGCAGCCTGTGTCCACAGTGGAAGCTCTAAAGCATCCAACCTCAGGAATTTTTATTTGGATGCCTACTGCAAATTATTATGCCTAAAGTGTGGATTTCCAAGTTCAAAACCTTGAATGTTGTATAAATTGTTTTCTTATGGTTTAATGCAATAGATTTCCCTGGTGTAAAAGGGAAAAAGCATGGATTTGTCTGTAGCTGCTCAATAATATACAAAAATTCCTCTTCTAAGAAATGACAGATATCCTACCTGTGCAACACTACAAGACATGACCTGAAAGCAAAGTCAGATGCTTCTACCTATATTTTCTGTACATAGTCTCCTTTGTTCTCTCATTTAAGAAAAGGATTACCTTTTTGTTAAACTGAGCTAGTTCATAATATGTTGAGTAAATGACTACATTTTAAGATGGAGTGTGCAGAATGTAATTAGATTTACAGGTACAAACTTTATTCATATTAAAAATTCAACAACTTATTTAATAACCAAATTTTAGTTAAAGAAGTGGCACTTCTGTCCAAATTTCACAGTATGCATTTGGTCTCAAGACCGATATTAGATCTGCACTTACTATGACATTTGGTTCTAGTTTATTGAATCCCAGAATCACAGAATAGTTAGTGTTGGAAAAGACCCTAAGATCATCAAGTTCCAACATCTCTGCCATGAGCAGGGACACCTCCCACTAAACCATGTCACCCAAGGCTCTGTCCAACTTGGCCTTGAACAGTGCCAGGGGTGGAGCATTCGCAACTTCCATGGGCAGCCCATCCCACCACCTCACCACCCTCACAGTAAAGACCTGCTTCTTTGTATCCAATCTAAACATCCCCTGTTTAGGTTTGAACCTGTTACCCCTTGTCCTCTCACTACAGTCCCTAATAAATAGTCCCTCCCCAGCATCCCTATAACCCCCCTTCAGATACTGGAAGGCTGCTATGAGGTCTCCACGCAGCCTTCTCTTCTCCAGCCTGAATAGCCCCAACTTTTTCATCCTATCTTCATAGGGGAGGTGATCCAGTTCCTTGGTAATCCTCACGGCCCTCCTCTGGACTTGTTCCAACAGTTCCATGTCCTTTTTATGTTGAGAACGCCAGAACTGCTCATAATACTCCAAGTGATGTCTCACGAGAGCAGGGTATAGGGGCAGGATTACCTCCTTTGACATGCTAGTCACACTCCTTTTTGATGCAGCCCAGGAAATGGTTGGCTTTCTGGGCTGCAAGTGCGCACTGAACCTAGCTCATGTTAAGTTTCTTATTGACCAATACCTCCAAGTCCTTCTGCGCAGGGCTGCTCTGAATCTCTTCATTGCTCAACCTGCAGCTGTACCTGAGATTGCTCTGACCCAGGTGTAGGACCTTGCACTTGTCATGGTTAAACTTCATCAGGTTGGCATTAGCCCACCTCACAAGCATGTCAAGATCCTTCTGGATGACATTCCTTCCCTCTAGCTTATCAGTCAAATCACACAGCTTGGTGTCATTAGCAAACTTGCTGAGGGCACACTCAGTCCCACTCTCCAGGTCACTGACAAAGTTGTCAAGCAAAACCAGTCCCAACACCGATCCTTGAGGAACACCACTCGTTACTGATCTCCAGCTGGGCATTGAGCCATTGAGCACAACTATCTGCCTGCAGCCGTCCAGGCAGTTCTTTATCCACAGAGTGGTCCACCTATCAAATTGATGTCTCTCCAACTTAGAGACAAGGATGTCGTGTGGGACAGTGTCAAACGCTTTGCACAAGTTCAGGTAGATGACATCAACTGCTCTACCCCTGTCCAGCAGTTCTGTAGTCCCATTATAGAAGGCCACCAGATTGGTCAGGCAGGATTTCCTCTTAGTGAAGCCATGCTGGCTGTCACAAACCACCTTGTTGTTTTTCATGTGCATCAGCATGCCTTCCAGGAAAATCCGCTCCAAGATTTTGCCAGGCACAGAGGTGAGGCTGACTGGTCTGTAGTTCCCTGGCTCACCCATTTTCCCCTTCTTGAAAATGAGGGTTATATTTCCCTTTTTCCAGCCATTGGGAACTTGACCTGACTGCCATGATTTTTCAAATATGATGGACAGTGGCTTAGCAACTTCATCTGCCAGCTCCTTCAGGACCCGCGGATCGATTTCATCAGGTCCCATGGACTTGTGGATGTTCAGGTTCCTAAGATGATCTGGAACCAGATCCTCTCTTACTGTGGGCCCAGGACGTTCATTCTCACAGTCCCTGCATCTGCCTTCCAAGACTTGGGTAGTGTGGTCAGAGCATTTGCCTGTGAAGACTGTGGCAAATAAGTCATTAAGAACCTCGGGCTTCTCCAAATCCAGGGTAACCAGTTCTCACAATAGCTTCTGAAGTGTGCCCACGTTGTCCCTAGCCTGTCTTTTATTAGCAGTGTACCTATAGAATCCCCTCCTGTTACCTTTAGTATCCCTAACCAAGTTTAATTCTAACTAGGCCTTAGCTTTCCTAACCTTGTCCCTAGCTTCCCAGACAACATCCCTATATGCTTGCTAGGCCATCTGTCCTTGTCTCCACCTTTTATGAACCTCTTTTTTCCTTCGAATTTTCCTCAGCAGCTCCTTATCCATCCAAGGAGGTCTCCTGGCCCTCCTACAGCCCTTCCTTCTAGTAGGGGTGCATCACTCCTGAGCTTTCGGCAGGTGATCCTTGAATATCAACCAACAGTCTTGCCCCGCCCTGTCCTCTAGGGCTATATCCCATAGAATCTTACAAGCAGGTTCCTGAAGAGGCCAAAGTCTGCTCTCTTGAAGTCCAGGGCAGTGAGCTTGCTGCATGCTCTTCTCACTGTCCTGAGGATCTCAAATTTGACCATCTGATTGCTGCAATCAAGGCTGCCCTGGAGCGTCACATTTCCAACCAAATTTTATATCAAGTTTAATT
Source organism: Forpus xanthops (assembly GCA_032466535.1). Classification (NCBI taxonomy): domain Eukaryota; kingdom Metazoa; phylum Chordata; class Aves; order Psittaciformes; family Psittacidae; genus Forpus; species Forpus xanthops. Next base: position 8,171 of record JASSUY010017043.1, read on the forward strand.
TCAATGTTTGTGTCTCTACATTTGTATTATGCTGCATTGAACAGATAAAGCAGACTTCCACACTATGTGCTGTGTTTGTGGAGATATATATGTCTACTTCTGGTCATGTTTTGCGTTATCTGATGTATGTCAGATGTATAGCAAAAAAAGTTTGCAAAAATGATATTAAAATAGCACAGTGCAGAGTAAAAGAAAATCTAAACTACCCAGCCACATCCTGTTTCATATGCGGATCAAACCAAATTTGCCCAAGTTATGGTATTTTCTTTCTTTTCAGTAGTTGAGTTTGTGAAATTTAGTTGTGTTCTTTAATGATAAATGTACACTCACATATATAAATGCAAGCAGAACCAGCACACAGAAAACTTAGTGATATGATAGATGCTTCTGAACTTACTAATTTCAGTCATGTGATTGACACTGTATTGTATTTAATATTTGAAAATGTTATTAAAAGCTTATTAATTTATAGGCTATACAGACTTAGGATAACTTTCTTTAACCTCACTGAAAGGCGATAATGGGCTCTTACTGACAATATTTAACAAAACTACTATATTTTTGTTATCTTTCATAGGACCATAGAATCTTATGGGTTGTAAGGGGCCTCCAGCCAACATCCTGCTCAAAGCACATCTGATTAGATCAAGTTGCTTTGACACATCTCCACTTCAGTTTTGAATAACTCCATGGGTGGAAATCCTACCTTTTAATGTCAGTGTTCCAGTAGCCTCTCAGTATGACATTGTACACAGCAATAAGATTTCTCCTTTTCCTTTGCTTTTTAAAACTGAACAAACCCAGTCCTCTCATCTCTCTGTGTTTGCCGTGTGCTCCAGAAATTTTATGTGTTCTTTGTCTTATTTTCAGTCTTGGAAAGTGATTCTTACATTCTAATGGTGAGCTGCTCACTTCAGTAGCTGCTCACCATCTCTTCACCTCTCTCCAGGCATATTATAGGAACAGTCTGCCTCTGTTTGTATTACAATAATTCATCATTCAGCCACTTTAAAACTGAGTATGTTCAGAATTGAGACTATATCTGCCCATGTATCCACTTAATAATTTGTAAATTGTTTTAGTGTCCAGCTGGAGAATAAAAAGGAGGATTTCATCGGTTCCAGTGGGGTTAGAGCCAACTATAGAGTTTTTTTTCTGGAGGGTGTGAACAAATCTGAGTGTGGTGTTCCATGGCAGTTGAGTATTTCTTGAGGCTGGATATCATGATATCATGATGGAACTCCTCTACCAACTCTTTTTAGAGCAGTTTCTCTTTGATTTTCTGTGGGGATACCTTTTGATTCCTACCTGCAATTCATATAAGCAATTTAAAAGGAAAAGCCTGTATATCCATTACCAGTTCCATATAAATTTACATTTTGGGCATTAATTCCCAAGCCAAAAAGCCAAAGCATTGTGAATTTTTTGTAATACCAAATTAGGACCAAAATAGCTTGCATATGAATAATAAAAGGCAAAATATCTCAATTCACTACTTTAGACTTTGTGCAGACAGATTAATTCTCTGTGTGGTAAAGGATAGGTGGATTTTCTTTGTAAAGAGGTATTCATCCTCATTTGATCTGCCTTAATCCTGAGGATATGGGTTCAGATTCCCAAAGACATCAAAAATATTAGCTTCATGCTTCCATCATCCTTCAGAAGCTCTGTGATTGGAAGGCTTTCAGCAGCTGTTATCTATTACAGTAAATGCCAGTGATGAAAAGGACTAGAAAAGATGAATATTTTTTTCTTTTTTGAAGAACAAATCAAACTATTTTCTTTCGAAATTAAGTTTGGGGAAAAAAAAAATATCCTTTGATGATTTCCTTAGTGCCAGAAAATACCAACAAGACTGTTCTTGTATAAAACAATTGTTCTTTTCCACAAATATTACTTAGGATTTAAGGGTCACAGTTCATAGTTAAATATGCTGCCTCTGTTTGCCCAGCTGCCACACCTTCTCTGCCTTGTTTCCTTCTGCATGTGAAAAAAGAGTCTGAAAGCAAGGTAAAGGGAATGATGGATTTAGTGCTGCTCTGCTTGTAGACCATAATGAATGTAAATGGCATTACAGGATTAAGAATTTTTGCTTCCATGTACATATCCCAACAGACAGGAATGCCACTCTAGAATTTAGCAAGAGAAAGAGAGCATAGTCTCTCACTGTGGTTTTGGCTAAATAGGGACATACAGTGGTAATCCAGAATGCAGGAATAAATCTTACATGATTTGTTGTTGTGATACTGTTTTCACTGTTATGTCAAGGTTGTAACAACTGAAAATTGCTCCTCCAGCATAACCAGGGCAGTCTAGACAGAAAGAGCCTCCAGAAAGAAGCAAGCCAAAATGTCAAAACTGAAGGAAACTCTTAAGGAGACAAGGGACGTGGAAAGACTGTTTCTTACAGCTTTCATTCCAAGTTCAATTTTATGGATGTGACACACAAATTAAAGTAAGATTGTGTTACAGAACTGTATGTTCCAGAATCTTACAGTACAAAGCATAAAACAGCAAAATATCGAAATGCATGTTTGTGACTCCGTACACTTCGAACAGATGCATTTTAATTTCAGAATTGTCTTCAGAGGGTTATCCATAGTTTGCATTGCAACAGTCTCTGCCTTACATGTTTCCATTTGGTTTTGGCAAAGCAAAAGGAAACAACAGCTAAAAAGGATTTTGTTTTATAGGGGAAAAAAGAGACAAACCAAAGAATAACTCCTTCTCAAGTCCAGTGTTGTTAATGAACTTTGAATTGTGATCATGTTTTACAGTGGGTTCTGTATTTCATTTAAAAATCTACACTTACTCTCCACCCTAAAAGAATGTGTGCAGTTATGACCAGTGATATATGACAGTATTCTTTTTTTCACTATAAGAAAGTATTCAGTTTTCCAATTAAAGTTAGAATGAAACCAAGAAAGATTAGAATCAGTTTCTATGTTTTTACAAGTTCTTGTTATGTCCCAGTTTCATCATAGATTGGATAAGAGGAAGAAATTCTTTACTGTAAGGGTGATGAGGCACTGGAATGGGTTGCCCAGGGAAGTTGTGAGTGCTCCATTGCTGGTGGTGTTCAAGGCCGGGTTGGACATAGCCTTGGGTGACATGGTTTAGTGGGAGGTGTCCCTGCCACTGGCGGGGGGGTTGGAAATAGATGATTTGAAGGTCCTTTCAAACCCTAACTATTCTATGATTCTATGAAGTATTTATCAAGATCAGAGATTTTAGAGCCTGTGCAAGTGGGGATGCATTAAGAGGGTTGCACTTATACACATCTCAGGACAGGCTTCCCTTGCAATGATGAAAAGGGTACATGTTTGCTGCTGTCCCTTCTTCACTGCCCATAGCAGTAATTGCCACTTTGTATTATTTATAGAGGCAGAGTTGGTTTTCATGTGGGTTTTTTTCTTTTTTTTTTTCAACCACTACCCCACACGACTATACCCAAGCTTTTTGTTGAGGTTTGTCTGGTGGAAGCAGAATTAAAGATTATTGTGTACTCTGCCATCTTATGACAAATGGCAGCAACTGAACTGAGGCATGTCAACAACTACCACAAAAAGAAATTAGTAATTTACAAGTTCAGACAAAGGTTAAAGAAACAGGCTTTCTCTATGATCATTTTGTCTCATACAGTTAGTTAATGTTATCACATTTGAGAATATTTAGTTTTCCTAATTGAGAGAATGTTGCACTACAGTTCAGAAGAGAAGGTGAAATCAAATGCAAAATACTCCTATTTTCAGCAGAGCAGTGCTACCACTTTTATTAGTCAGTGGGAATAATATGGGAGTGAATGGGGAGCAGCAATTCATTACTGTCTCTCCTGCAGTCAGTTAAATATACCTCATACCTAACTGATTAATGCTGCCTTTTTTTCATTATGATGATAATAGTAAGATTCTTCTGAAACAGAGCAAGAATAGTACTGTTTCTTCTAGCATCTCAACTCATTAGAGGAAGGGAAAAAGTAAACCACAAGTGCCAGTCTTAGTAGCTTGAGTCAGATTACACAGAATCAAAATAAAATAAGGATTTTTCAAAAATAAAAAAAAAAAACAAAATGCTCAGAGTGTCTTTAATGAAAACAATCATTTCACAAGGGTTCATAAAACATGGGATACCTAGAAATGTTTATAAACTTTTTAAAGTGCTGGTACATATATGGCCATTTGTGCTAATGCTGCCTCTTTATTCACAGGGGGTTAGAAAAATAAAAGTTATTAGTGACTGAGTCTTGCAAATACTTGAGTAATGAGGACCATATAAGTATTGAGGGGGTAACTGTGTTCTCTTCAAATACAGATTCACATTTTTATAGCTGCAAAGTTTTTCTTCCTACTCTGATGTTGACTCCTGTTAATACCCAGACCTTGTGAATCTTAAACACTGCAACATATGTTAGTTTTCACGGCAACCTACAAAAATCAGTTTTCAAACATTACAAAACCATAAGTCAAAAATCTGGTGATCCCCTGTGTAAATATAGACTTAATAGATGAAGATCTCCTAATGTATGATTCTATGATTCTGTGTGAAACCGTGGTTCATCTCATGTAGCGAAGGAGTTCCTACTTCCTATACCCTTCCCCCATCCCTAATTTGTCTGCTAATCAAATGCTATAATTACGGAAAATTTTCATAGAGCTGATCTCTTTAATATCCTTTTTCTTTCTATAAAATCTATTACTTATTTGTAAGTTGTTTAAAAGATTAAATACTATGTTGCCATGCTAACATATGCATTGCCCTGACTATTAACATATTGTCTCCTCCAATTTGATTCACATGTGCTCCCTTCTGTATCTAATCCCCTGTCCAAGTTAAAAAGTAAACTAAAGTATAAGAGATGTTTGGGCCTCTTAACACATTTCTGAAAGGTTCTTTTTTCTTCACAGAAGTGTTCAGAATATTTCTCACAGAAGAATAGCATAAATTATGGAGATTGAGTTAACAGAACAGTGAATGGTATTGTCAGTTTGCTTAGGAAAAACTAGTGGGGTCATAAAGAAATACTATCTACTTTATTAGAGTAAAATTTGACAGCTGGAAAAACAAGGGCAATAGGCTGGTTTCCATTTTCCATTGATTTTAGCCCCCAACGTTCAGAAGACTTCCTTTTCTACAAAACCACATTCACGCTGCCTACACACAATGGTCTTTTGCTTCAAGCCAGAGGCAGATTAAATTTAATTAGGAGAGTAAAGCTTAAGGAAAGTTCGAATTGTAGCAGATAGTAATTTGACAAATAAAAAATTGGGGTTTGTTTTACTAAAGCCAAAATTGAAAGCTAGAGCAAGGCTCCCATAGTTCTTTTGTGCCTTTAACGACTGGGTGGGAATACAGTTGCTTTTCACAGTCCGGTTTACATACCCAATAAGCCACATACCAAGGCTTTTTTAATGCACTTAAGCACCACTGGAAGTACACATCTCTCTCATTAAATAAACAAAAATATGCCTATAAAGTATTTACCTTAAAGCAAGAAATAAGAATTGGAACAAGAATATGTGTTCATAATATACTTAGGTAGATGTACTAGTGGCTCATTAAAAGAAACAAGAACGAATGCATTTTATATCTGGATAGATAGGACTACCTTTCTGTAGCAACATTAAATTCTCACCCAAGCATCCATATAGTGACACTTTCCCAGGCCTTGTTACCTCTGGGATAAAGGATGGATCATTGCAGTTGAGTGACAGATACCTGCAGCAACTGATTTGAGAACTTAAGTTATTTTCACTCAGTTAGCAAACTGTATAATGACAAACATGCAGTGGCACAATCATAGACAAAGGTCTCTAACATTAATACCATAAAACATTTTGTTAATATATATCGGATGAACTTTAACAGGCAAATTGCCAGTGAATGATGCTATTTGCTATATGGTATGTGCTGAAATGCACAATATACTAGTGACTGCATGCAAACAATATTGCAAAGGAATAATATGCTGAAATATATGACTGACAAACACATGCCATGACTGTCTCCTGGAGTGGAATTCAAAGCCTGTGTTAGGTGTCTGTGCTTGCTTTTGAGCCCATGAGGGGTGTTAGGCAGCCCAAATTAGGAGATGAAATAACCCTGTCAAATAAACAAATGCTGCTGAAAATAGTTATACTTCTTTCAGCATTACCTGGAAATAGCTAGGGGAGAATCTTTGAGTACAATAATAGGACACAAATCTTGGTATTTTGTGGATTTATTCAGGTCTGCAGGGAGATACCTCCATCAATCTGGAATCCACACAAAGGGTCATTGCCTGAAGAGAAATGTTTGCATAGTTTGCATTCAAAGAACTGAGCAGAATTGCCTTTTTTTTTTTTTTTCTGCATTGTATGTAATAAAAAAAAAGAAAAAAGATTCAACTTCCATTTTAATTTGGAAGCAAAGGTGCAGAAGTTCTAATTCCAGACCATAGAATCACAGAATAGTAAGGGTTGGAAAGGTTCTTCAAAGGTCATCATGTTTCTTAAGTAACTTGTAAGCAGGAGACATAAGGTGGGGTAATCAGAGAAGTGTATTTTTCACTCCTCTCTTTAAGATCTGCCACTATACACAAAAAAACAATTCAGAATGGACTGAGCTAGACTGAACAGCATAAAGGGCAGTAGATTAGGTCTGAGCCCTAGCTGTAATTTGTTTTCATAGTTACAACTTTATTTTAGTAGCTCTGTAAAACAGAGACTCTCCATTAGGAGCAGTCTTCGGGATGGTGTGGAAGATGGTGTGGGCAGCCACTGTTCCACTCCTCAAATGCACCAGAAGATTCCTGTAGCCTACTGAGGGGGGACATTAGCTGCCTGGCCCCAGAATCTTCTCTTTGACAGTCTTCTGCACAGAACAGGCCTCATAGATCAGAAGCTGTGTTGCATCTCCAAGGCTTGGTGTTGGGAAACCTCACATTTTAGAATACTGCTAACACTTTGGCCTGCATTTAGGCTAGATCACAGATCCCAAAACTGAGCTAATTTTGTGTGTTTCCAGAAAATACTCTTGTGCTTGGAGGTTTAAATTCTTGCTGCTATGAGCGAGCAAATCTATCATTTTATATGCTAGTGATCCCCAAAAGCTGCATACAGACGCCTGTGTTCTGAAATGGATTTAAGCCCTGGTCTATATCTCCTTTGAAACATTGATGAGGTTAATTAAATTGTTGTTTGGCTCTTTGTAGGGACAATTTACAGTATAACTTGAAGGAAACTACTGCACAAATGCAACTGTAAAATTACAAAGACTGAATTTAGTTTTATAGTTTAGTTTTACAGAAGTAAAGGGAGGAAAAAAGAGATAAATCTAGAGTCAGGGTGAAAATAGTATTTTTCTTTGATAAGGCATTCTTTGTAATCAATATATATGTATCAGAATAATCCTGAACATACTAATTTAAAATCATGAAATGCAGAGCAATACATGCTTAAAAGCTAATTCCGACGTTTGCAATTAATAAAAATTGCCCTATGCTGCAATTACAGTTTGTGCTGACAGGGAAAAATGCAGTTTGAAACCACACATTTAGGCTCACTCCCTCTTCTCTTTTCATCATTCAAGTAGCCTTCTCAGCTATGTATGTGGGGGCAGCTACATTTACCTCTAATGAAACTATGCCAGCAGAGAGTTTGGCTCTGTTTCAATAACTTTGTTTCTTGGAGCTTTTATGTCTCATTCCCTCAAGCAACAGGATAGAGATCAATTCAAGATATGTGTGAATTCAGAGCACTTCTTAATTTTTGCCTCAGGTAGGAAAGAGATCTGAATATCTTTCTCTTCCTAATATGTACATATGTACACACACTTCTCTAGCCTGTTGTCTGTGTGTATACACACACATACACACAGGCACACTGTGAGACATCCATCTAAAGAAATAGACCAGATCATTTTTAAAATCCAGTCCTAATGAAAATGCATGTGTTACAAATGTAGGAATCTTGAAAATTGGAAATATTAAGTATCATTAGCTCCTCTAATCCACCTCATTTTCATAATAAAGTGTTTGTTCCAGCACATTTTTAGGTGCTTTCTCTTGTTCAGTAATGAATGTTCGAAGTACAGAAACTTTTTTCTGAGCTGTTATTTCAGGAAGAAGAATTATTTTCTATGAGCCTTTGTTTTCTATTTTGAAACACTGTAGCAGAGAATTATGCTTTTGTGCACCATCCTAATCCTATTCCCTCTGAGCACAGAGCACTCACACAGTACTATTGGTATGTTGCTTTGCAATCATTTTTGGCCTTGCTGGCCATTCTTTGTTTTGTTTGCTCATGTTTTCTTGATGTTCCTTCATAATTTGGTCTCTTCAGTCTCTTGAATACTTAGTGTTCCAGCCTTGTGCCCGTTTTCGTCCCCATTATTAATACTGAAAAGCTTAGCAAGGGAGTTAATTATTCCATGGATAATCTCAGGGTGGTAAGCGGATGTTCTGTGATGGGATTCCTCCAGGTAGGGTTCAAAGTAATGCTAAATGCAATTCAGTGCATTTTTAATTTATTTCTTGCAGGTGTGTATTCTTCCATTGTTCTAATGCTAATTTAATGTGTGCAGATCCAAATTTAAAACCTTGAAGTCAGTGAATATGCATCACTTTCCTAATTGTGTATTAAAGAATTATATTTAAAATAGTAAAAATACAGTGAGCAAAGTCCATAGGCACACTAGCATATCACCAGTGACACAGTACTAATGAAGTAATAGAGCCAAGACTTTGCAGAACTCTATTTGCATGCTTATGTGCACGCTTTTCCCTGAAGCTTGTAATTTTGCCATTGACTCACCAGCTGTACAAATGTGTAGAGCTGCACTCTCAGCATTTGAATATATTCAGGCACATGCCTATTCTTGCCCTCTAAAGACCACATGTGTAGTAGGACAGAAGTGTGAATCAGAGGATACGTCATTCCAGAGGTTTCCAGACTGGTAATTCACCCTGGATTTTGCCATTCAGTTTGACTGGAGATGAAAATCTCAGGTTTTACCTACAAAAGGAAATGATACCTTAAATTACACATCAGAAGGGCACTCAAGTAAATTTCCTTACTGATGCCTAAGACAGGACTACCTCAGCAGGTGTGATATTGAGAGACCCATACCAGGTAGGGTTGCTGATAAAAGCAGGCATCAGTGCTGCATGAGGCTGCTTTCATTGCAGGGATTTGTCTTCCCCCTTCTTCCTGCAGCACTCTAACTCTGCTTTTAGGTGTCAAGGCAGTCTGCTGTGGTATGTACATGCAGACAAGAAGCAGAGGGGTCAGATGCAGTGTTGTAATACTAGAGTAAGGGCTTCATGATGTGGGAACCAGTTATGTGTTTCTCACTTCATGATTGCTATTACCAGTATCGTTACCAGTGCTAGAATACTCCAGTGAAAGCACATGCAATCAGATTTGTTTGCAACAGAGACTTGCTGCCAACTATGAGCCCTTTCTCTATGTATTCTTCATGGGTATGGGTATGTCTGTTCAGCTGAGGACTTTCTTCAGAAGTTTGACTTGCTCTTACAGACTTGTGCTCTGAACAAGCCTTGTACGTAACCAACAAGCATATTTAGTTTTCAAGTTTTGTGTGAGCCTAAGGCTTTATGTAATATTTGTTTACTCAGACAATTGTCACTGGTGCCAGCTCTCCTTATTACACAACTTAGAAACCTGCTGCCTCCTTTCCCCTCTTACAGTACCAAGGCATATTCCAGAGACAGCAACCTCCACATTTCATCCTCTCTGCATGCTTTGGAAGAAAATAGTGATGGAAAGGAGAAGAAAATGTAGTTCAGCAGTGCAGTCTTCACTGCTGTTGTGCAATCTGCATGTAAAATCTTCTCCTTGTGCCTATTGTTTACTATATAGCAAAGAAGAAGTTGCACTGCTGAGGAATTTGCAGTCTTAAGAAGAAAAGTTTAGCTGATCCACAGTTCTTTGAGCTGGAATTAAAAGGGGCAGAGTGAAACAAGGCTTGGGGGGCGTGACTGCTCTTTTGTTAAACAGTAAAAACCAAGGAAGACTCATTGCTGATGCTCAGGAAGAGCTTGTGTTTTCTGTAATGCTTAAGATGCAATTTTTCTATCAAATGTATCCTTACAAAATACAATCTGGTTAAATCAAACCAACAAAATTAATTAGACTTATATGTGTTGTTTGGTTTTATTTCATTTTAGGTGCATAAGATGCCTGAAGGCAGTATTAACTTGCATAGGCTTCAAAGGACTGTAGAATCAGTTATATGGTATATGCAAAATAAGAAGAATTTCTGGTTTGTTCATTTGCTTTCTTTATGGTATAATCTTTGTGTGCCATGCAGCAGGCAGGTTTAAAGTGCTGAAGTGTTTTGGTATGCAATAGGGAATGGTGTTTAATTACTGGGGTTTAATTAATTTGATACTGCTGTTTAAGTAGAGTAAATGAATGTAGGCTGCACCTTTTGAGCCCATTAGCTTTGTCACTTCCTTGAAGGTATGAAGAAATTTGGAAGAAGCATTAGAACAAATCTGAAATAAAATCCAAGAAGCTGATATTATTATTATTGGAATCATTAGATTTTTTTCTTGGATTTTAAAATAGTTTTTCATTACCTACTGTGAAGAGTTTTTACATAAAACCCCAAAAACCTGCACGAGCCCATTGTGCAGTACAAAGTGCACCAGAAGTCTCTACATGGGAGAGCCACTGAATAAACTACAGAAATGGCATCAAGATCTGTAAGACATGTAGGAAAACAAGGCTCTACTATCACTTTACAATGTCGTTTAGACATCAGAATTGAATATAAGAGAGGGGAAATCAATCCTTCCAGTCTCCAGTTTTATGTCATTATTACTTTCCAAAATTAAATGCAGATTTTTTTTATGTAATGCTACAGCAACTGTAATGATCATTGTTCCCAAGTCTGGTTTGATCCTGTGCTTCTCATATTTTCACATACTCATGTCTAAACAGGGAACTAGATTTTACTGGTGTGGTGAATGAATGGGGAAAATCTGACCATCCCCTCCCCCTGTCTGTGTCCCCGTGAGAGCAGCATGGCTTCCTATCGGCTGCTGCAGCATCTAATACTGCAGAGCAATGCCAGTGTCCATGCCGAGGATGAGCTCCCTTGGCTTTATTCCCAGATGGCAGAGCTGCCCTGCGAGCTTGCTCCAGGGTCATGGCTGTCCCCTTGTGCCCTCAGCACAGTGCAGAGCAGCCTTCCCGGCCCAGCTATACCACTGCCCATGGGCAGCTGCATCTCACACAGTGTATTTTTGGAAATCTCTGAACTTTACAGTTGAGGATGTGCCAGAATTAGTTAGGAAAAATTCAGGAGGCACTGAGCACTTGGGCACTTTCTTCCTAACTTGCTGGCCTGACAGTGTTAATAAAACCGAGTTTGACAGTCCTTCATTGAATTTAAGTGGATAAAGCTTAAAGCTAAGGTTAGTTTGTTTCAGTTACCTCATGCCCAGTAATCACTTCTGCTTATTAGAAACTGCCACTGTTTGTTAAAAGAGATTAAAATGTATTTTCAAGTTTCTAATGAAGGGCAGCTTTTAGAAATGATATTTTTAAGGATTAGAGACTTGAGATAAGTCCTCGAATCATAGAATAGTTAGGGTTGGAGAGGACCTTAAGATCATTTAATTCCAACCCCCCTGCCATGGGCACAGACACCTCCCACTAAACCATGCCACCCAAAACCAATGTGGGTTGAGTGAGCATGAGCACCATCAGTGAGTGTGCTGCAGTTGGTCTCTGCTCAGCAGTGATGGGATGAGAAGGGAGCTGGAGAGGAGGAGAGGAGAATGATAGCAGGAGGAAGGCAGAGCTGGACTCTGCTATAGAATGAGCAGACCAGCCATCAAAGTACTGAGCTTAATTAAAGGGGGAAAGACTTTTTTGGTTTTTTTTTTTTTTTTTTTTTTTTTTTTAGAAAAAGTGCAATGAAAAGCTTTGGTTTGTCATGGAGTCTAATTTACTTAACCTCAGTGGGCCAATTATCATCTTCCAAGGAAGGAAGAACTGTGTACCCATTAAATTATGTTCAAGATGAATAAAAATTCCCTGTTGCTTCAAGTATTCCACCTTTTTTTACAGTAATGCTCCTAAGTATTTCCCATGAGGGACTCATTTGCTGCTCAGGGGATTTAGCATTCATGTAACAGTACAGAAACATGACTGTCTCATGATTTGGTATTACAGGAGTATTTTGAAGAGATTTATGGGGGGAGAGAGATTTGTGAGGAACAATAAAGCTCCTGCTGTCTTTTCACAGCAAGTTTTTTGCTTCTCCTCCCATACATTTTGGCACCTGCGAAGAGCTCGGTGTGTGCTGATCTTTCACTATACCTGCTCCACCTCTGTGCCCACTCTCCAGTACTGGGTACTGCTTTAGCTGCCTTCATTTGTCAGTGCCCATAAAGTGGAAGCTCAGAAATCATTAAAGCACTAAAATGACTAAAACATGATAATGCAGTGTTTTACTTTGGCAAAGAAGTTAAACACTTGTAATGAACTCTGCTTGGAGCAGAACTTCTACAGCCTCTGGGAGTAGTGATTTCTGCTCTGTCCACCCATATGTATGTATTTTTATTTTGTAGCTAATATTTGGCTCTCTAAAACATAAATGACTACAGGTTTTCTTTTGCTAATTCCTTGAGTTTTATGAATAAGCCTTTGCTTATTGCTCTAGAAAAAAAGTAAACTCTCATTTGTAAAACAAGCTCTGGAACAGATAGGTAAAAAGATTTTGGGCATTTTTGGGTAAAAATGATTTTCCGTCTGAATATTGAAAGTATTAGTGAGACCAGAGAGGACTGCAACTGGTTCAGGCTGCTACTAAGCTACTTCCTGAAATAAAATGGAGTTTGGAAGCAAAGCAGATTACTGTGAGAATCCCATGAACTGTAAATCTAAATTTAGGGACGGAAAAGGAAACACTTCCCTACAGTGGTCATAAGTAAGCTCCTGTTCCTTTCAGGCCTCACCTTTCAGTAATGATTGATTGTCTTTAATCATTGCTAAACCAGGATTACTTAATAAATTCTAAATGTTCTTCTGATCATATGAGCTTCTGAACTGGGACTTTAACCACTGCAGCCTACAGCATGCTTGATGGATGTGTACAATATAGGAACAGATCCTTTATATTTTCTGCCTGATAACTGTGTTTTTGCTTTCTCTCATTGTATTGATTTTAAACTGCTTTGAACCCAGTAGTGAGCACTGTTTTCAATGGGTAGTAAAGCTCCAGTGCACTTAAATCTGAGAATTCTGGATATTGCATCCCCAGAGCCAGTGCATGACTTGACAGTTTGAACGATGAAACCTTTGGTTTTAGACTACAATTTGCAAATATTTTTTCCTGAGCAGTCATCTAATTCTTTGAAGTGTTTATTTTCTTTATATGTTTTGGATATCTGCCATGAACAGGACACTATTTATGTATAGCAGAGTTTATGAGTGTATTCATAGAATTGTGACTCATCAATGCATCAAAAGTTGGAAGTTAAAAGAGTTTGACAGAGCTTTTCTGAGATGCCTCAGTTGAAATCCCTTTGAAATGTTTAACTTTACCACTTAATGTAATTTATTTTACATGTCCAGCCTAAAAAGTTTCAGTAAACCTGACTTGTTCTACTGCTAAACACAGTCCTTCAGATATGCCAAATACTGATCTAATACATGTGTGAAGGCATTTTACGGGGAAAAGGTGGAATCTCATTTGAAAAATCATTTCCGTTGCATTCTGCCCCTGTAGCTGTTTTGGGGTAGACACTGTGCAGACCTTTGGTGTGAGCTAAACCAGCTTACTTTATATTCTAACATAAAGCCCATTAAGCATGTCACAGAAAGACTCTTACAGATTGCATGGCTGTCTGGCTGTCTGGCCAGGCTCTGTACAACAGGTGTTTAATTATGATCTCAGTCACATATATACCAATAGTCCCTGATGCTGCCTCTCTATACTTTCTTTTAGCTCAAAATCTAATGGTTTCAACTTGTTTATATTGTTTCATCTTATTTTGCTATTGATTGTAACTCCAGTGCCAGTGATTGCCTGTCTGTGTAGCAAACACAAGAAGACCCAGTCTGAAGATCATTTGGTGTAAAATAAGGAAGTTACTAAGACGCAGTTGTTAAGAATTGCAATTGTTCACCAAAAAATAAAATCACTAAGACACCTATTTTTTTAATCCTTTTGTTTTTAGCCATCAACATTATTTTACCCAGGAGGTCTAACAAACAGCCATATGCTCTCTAGTCTCGAGGGAAGTAGTTCCAGCTTGAAAATCAATATGTCACAACCAAACTATAGTAATGGATGCTTACAGCAGCAGGTTTATATAAGCTAATGGTACCCTGTGCAACAGCAGTTCATTTAGATAAAAGGGTTGCCTAGTCTCATTCAAAAGTTTGAGGCAGCAAAAGGTGAATGTTTGTAAAAGCTAATCAAAATGGTAATTTGTTCACTGATGAGCAGGCTGTCTACAGTTGCTACACTGGAGATCCTACCAAGGAATACATTCAGTGTACGCTATTCCATGGGTTTTTTTTTCTGCAAGATCTAAAGACTGGTGCTAAAGACTGGTGCTACCCTATCATCCATCATAAACTGACATGCTTTAAATTGAGGCTTTTTCTTGCATGAGTATTAATCCCTCCAGACTTGGTTAAGCTGGAAGAAACCCTCAGAAGAACAAAGTTGTAAATATGTGTGTAAAATCTGATAGATGATGGAAATACCAACAAATCATCAAGACCTGAATTTAATGGGTGCTTTGAAAAGGGAAAGCCTAAGTGAAAGGCCTCAAATAAAGGGTTTTTTAAAAAAATCCCACCTTTTTCATGGTTTGTTGTGAAGAACAATGATGACAGGTCATATGGATCAGTGTGGTGAAACACACTATATTTAAGCTGTGTGCCCTTGCAAAGCCATTCACAGTGCTGCTAGTGATACCCTGCTTGTTTCCATGGAGGGCTATTTCAATCACTGCTACTAATGCATCGTATCCTAGTGTCTTTCAGAGCAGTGGAAAGCAGGCTCGGTGTTATGTACAAAAGAAACTGCAGACATGTACATTGTTCAAGACGTACAGTTTTCCTTTCATATGCTATATGGACATGCTCAGAGACTTGTTTCTTTCTTTTGCTTAGGACAACCATAATGTATTTTTTCACCCGAACTATGTGCTCTAGTTAGCAAGGACAAGAGTGGGATTTTGGCTAGAAAATACAAGTTCAAAGTGTCAAACAATATTTCTGTCCTCTCATCATGAATGGTGACCAACAAAATATGCATGCTTACAGGTAAAGCTGTCACCTAGATTCTTACCTAGTGTGTAGTACATAGCCCACATTACAGAACCTACTTCTCATTTCTGTCAATACCTTTTCAGGGTAAGTTGGGTCTCTAGACTTGTCTCCGTCTAATACAAGAGGTCTTCAAACAGTCCTTTCCAATCCTTTTCCATTCTTTAGGATAAAATAACATGTCTGAATATTTCAGATCCATTCATTTATTTTCTTTGAGTTCAGCTCTAGAAACAAGTGAAATTGTATGCAGGAGAAAGGGATGTGATTCCTGATTGTGTCTGTTTGATTCTAATGTGCATAGCCTGCAGGGGTTTGTTTAAAAAGTGCTGAAATGCATAGACAGTGTGTATCTTAATCTCCTGTTCAGACATGGTGTTTTTTGTTTAAATAACTAGTTAAAAAGAGGTATTTAAACAGCCCTTTGTAACTTGTGGGAGGCAAAGCTTGCCTTATTGAGCTTTTAAAACGTAACTAAGCCATGTTTTGGTGATGTATGTGTAACTCTTTCTGTTTGTTTATTTCAAACTCCTCCAGCAGCTTGTTTTACATGTATTTATAACTGAAGTTTCATCGAGAGGACATGTGGCCTCTTGTTTTCACATTTACAGGGAGCATCAAAGGACATTATAAATACACTGAAAATTTCCTCTAGCAAGAAACAAAACCACCAGGTTATTTGTGCACTATGCATGTTTATAGCCTACTTCAAAGGCTTTAGTTACTTTAGCTCTGAGCCTTGGAACCTCTCTTGCAATGTTTGAGTAGGCCAAGAACTCCTACATACACACACTGGCCTGGCAGACTAAGCCTGATATTGTCACAAGTGAGTGTAGACATCAGTGTGTTGCCTGTTTTCTGAACAGTGATTTCAGATCACTGTGAAATATAGAGAAACACTCACTTTTGGCTTCTTTTTTAAAATCTGACCCACTGTCCCTCGAAGTCATTTGAAAGATTCCCATGACCTAAATGTTACTGTGCAGCTCTTGTCTCTGAGGCAGCCTGTCATCATTTTCTGATAGGATCCCAGGTTGGGTAAAAAGTGAAAAACTGACAAACTATATTATCAAAGATCAGAAAGCATAAGAGCTTGTGAAATGTGAAGTCTTTTAGTATATTAGGTCAGCTATTCACAGAACTCCCCCTTCACATTAGCCTGGAAATAGAACTGATGAGTGAGCACTGGTGAGAATTAGACTCCTTACAAAACTCGTCCAAAACTCAGCTATGTGAGGAGAGCATTACTGAAGGATCAAATAAATCACTAAAGACCAGAAAATAGGAGCTTAAATTTATCTCAGCTGCTGTTTGATCATGAATTGTGAAATTATTATGCCTTCTTTTTGTAGGCTACCTCCATGTTTGGAATTAATCAGGATCTCTGTCACTTATTTGCAGAAAGTACAAAGTGAAAGGGAAAAAATTCAGCTTCATGTTTCTGAGGGACTTGAAGCCTCTTCTTGTCTATCCCACGTTGACAGTGCTAGACTGGGCAGTTAAGCAGTGCTTTCGGCTGCTCACAGACTACTTTCAGCAGTGATGAGATTCCCATTTGTTGCAGAAGTGACAAATATTTAAACTTGAGAATAGAAAATAAACACCATACAACAGAACATAAAAAGTGCCATGCAGTGATAAAGTCTGTAAAGAAATATATCCTTGTGTCTTCAGTTGCATACCCAAATTTTTCTTAAATTCAATTCATCTGTAAGTTAATAGGCTTGTAATAGTAATGTAGTTAACATTTCTAAAAGCACTAAGGTGCTACACTGAGCAGCATTGCAAAGCCCCAGCAGAATTAAAAATACTCTCTCCAAGAGAGGTTAAATAATTCCTATCACAGAGGAATGATGATGAAAAAGTACTGAATTACTTCCAGATTATTCAATATTCCATTCACTGAATGAGTTAATTGGAGTACTAAGGAAAAATGTGCTGATGTAGTTAAGAAATATGTTATAATTTATAATACTATAATTCACAATAACATAGAGGTCAAATTAGATTTTATTCAGGCAGCTTCTGTCTTCTGAGTGCTTGAATTTGCGGCGTTAAGTTTTCCTTTGAAATAAAGCTGAATGAATGAATGAAAACCATCACAAGTGTTTTAAAAAGCATTCTGAGTGCCTGCTTCCTCTTCTGCTGAAACTCTACCATCGTCTTAATGCTTAATCATAAGCCACATATGATTTTTGAGGTCATCTAATCCTCTGATATTCAAGTGACAAAAGCAGTGAGATGACTTTTGTTGACCAAACCTATAGAAGTTCCTTTTGACCACAGGCCAGCCTCTCTCCTGTTGTTACCAACTGTATTTTGTTGAAGGACTTACCTCCGTATCCTGCCTGATCTTGTGTTGGAAGGACAGAAAGGGTGTGAGGAGTTTGTTGAGAGGGTTCATCTGAGACAAGTTTCTTTGTCTTTGGTCTGCCATCTTGACATGCAGCCTTTGGTCCAGGCTGGAATATGTCTCTGCTGGGAGCAGGCAAAGCATAATTTCTTTAAGGTGCACATTTTGGGCACACATGAGTACTTCCTCCAGAAAACATAAGGAGACATTTCACTGTGAAATTTCAGAACATCCTTTGAAAAGATGCTCAAGCTCAAACCCTTTATATGAAAAATTATTTACACTTATTTACACTAACGAGGTAAAGATGAAATATAATCCTTAGTCTCTTTTTTTAGAAGAGCAGAAATACATAGCTGAAAATTTCCAGGGTTTCAGCCTGAGGCAGAGGGTCAAAATGGAAAAATTTATCCCTAACAATTTCAGTTAAGCAAGTGAAAACAAGTGTTGAGTAACCTTTGAATAGTCTAAAAGCCATGTAAGTCTATCATAGAGTGGTCATTTCTGGCTACTAAACTAAGTAGATCAGAAAAAAAAATTGATTAGCCGTATAATTTAGGAAAGGCCTACAAGTAGACTGACCAAAAGTGAAAATGAATCCTATCGTCCTTGCTTTCTGAAATAGAAGTTTCTATAATGATACAAAACTATTTTGAAATGTGTGTTTTAATAATAAATCCTCTAACTTTGGCCTAAAACCACTGCTTGTTACTTGATGAGTCAGTGAAGAATGGATGGACTACACTTATTCAGAAGTGTTACTTTAGAGCAGATTGACAATTTACTGTATAGCCTGATTCTGAATTAATCAAGTGCCGCAGAGAATTTTTTTTTATCCTGTGAGTCTTGATATGAATAAGAAATGCAAAAGAGAAGTAGAAATCTGTAGCTGACTGAGAAGAGAGCAGATAAGCATATTGTGGTTACAAGCTTAACAGTTTAGCATGGAGAAAAAGATTGATCATAATACAAGAACAAGTTAAAGGATATTTATACAAGCTAGATATTTTAAGTTGTGAGAGACTGATTAAGTTTATGCTAGACAAATTTAAGGAAAGTGTAAGAAATCCTTCAGTTCCAAGGCTATGTTTGTAATATCAAATGCAATATTCTAGGAACTTTCCTGGATACTGATGTCATTGGGCATGAATCAATACTGGTTTCCACTAAAAACTTTCTTTGTCTCCAAAACAGGGCATCAACATCCAAAGCATTTGTTGGGAATCATCCTGGAAATTCCTATACTGCACCCAATCTCAGCATTTGGTTGGGACAGTGCTGACTGGCACCAACCCCAGCAATGCCAGGCTCCTGTTTTTAGAGTTTAACACTATAGACTTGTGTCTTCATTTTTAATCTCATAATAGGTGACTTTTTTTCTTCCTAAGTGCAGCATCACTGACTCTTTTCAAGAGTCCTTGGAGAAGGGTGATGTCTAAGTGGGTCAGAACATGGTGCATCAGAAAAGATGAGGCTGCTCTTCGGAAAAATGCAAACAGAGGGGTTTAGAAAGTACAGACCTGTCAATAATACTGGAACAAAAACTCTTTCAAATTAACCAGAAATGCTGTAATGTCAGTTTAAATACATTTGGAAGGATAACAAGGTGAATAGAATCAAACAATGTAGATTTATAAGGACTAAAGTAGATTTTAGTCTGATACAAATTCCTTCTTTGATAGAGTGACTGCTTTTATGGATGTGAGGAAGTGCATCTGTTACAGCTTGACTTATCATCGCCCGTTTCAGATTCATTTAAGCAAAGTATGGAATTAAGTTCTAGATTAATTTAATATATGCTTAGTGGGTGGCAAATAATTTAAGGATATTGTTTTGCTGTCAGACTGGAAAGACTTCTTTAGTGTGATTGCACAATGGGAGGAGAAATTAAATGGCAAAATCAAAATGGAAAAACTTGGGCAGCAACATCACAGAACTGGAGCCAGATGTATCGCCTTGTAACTGGGTAAGTAATAGCATAACTGTGTCAGGTAAACTGATGGAAATGTCCATTTCAGGCACAGGAGGCAATTTCTGTACTTCACACTGGTGAATGCAGTTTTGGTCACTGCTCTTAGCAAGGATATACGCAAAGTGAAAAAAGTCTAGAGGACAGCAACAGAATGATAAGAGGTAGAAAAGATATGACCTACAAGGAAAGCTTGAAATAACTGGGTTTGTTTAGTCTGGAGAGGAGAAAACTCATAGTGTGGGAGAAGGGAACGTGATAACAGTCTTCAAAACTGATACAGCCGTGGTAGTTATCAGCTGTTCCCCATATTCATGCAGGACAAATCAGGGAGCTACTGGCTTAATTTGTAGTAGGGATTCATAGGAGAAACTTCAGCTGTGCAGAGTTAAGCAGGTTTTGTTGGAAGAATGGGAGTGGTGGTCCCCAGAGAACTGAATATTTATCAGAAGTCATTGTAAACCTGTCTGCATATATTGATCCTTCTTCAGCTTAGCAGGATAGCGTAATAACTTTCTGATCCTTACCAACTCTGATTCTCCATTTTCATTTCATCCAATGCATTATCTTCCATGTAAGTGGCATAATAAATAAAAAACCATGCACTTCTTGCCTTTGCTGAAATATAAATTAGTCAAGTAATTGGCAGCAATCCATAACCTTTAACATTTTTTAATGAAAGCCATTATTTCTCCAGTAGTATTGTAGAGGACAATATGTTGATATTTGATACTGATAAATTACATATTTTCCATATATCAGAAATGAATAATAATATGCCATACATTTCTGTATATTCTACTTATTCCGTATATTTCCATAATATATATTATAAAAGTTACCTCATTTTCATGGTCTCTCCACCACAGTCTATGCCAGGGCTGAATGGACTACTTATTAAAAAGCAGAATGTATAGAAGCAAGCATCTACATAAACTTACAATTGAAACCTTTCCTCCAAAACTGTACTAGTGGCCATAATTTTTGTCTCTATTACAGATCCTTTTTCAAAGTGAAAATAAGCAAACCTAAACCTACTATCTGAGATCCATAATATCAGGCAATATTTTGCCACCAGCCTCAGTGGAAACAAGACAGATATTTTTAATGAGCTCCAAAATTAACTTTTCAGTTGCTTTTGCAAGGTTGCATGTTTCCTGATACAGGCCTGGGATGACTGCCATTGTTTGTGTTGTAGTGTGTAGCATTATAAGCCTGGTATTTTCCACATTTCATTCAGCTTTTATATTTCCCCCCCCCCCCCTTATTTTTTTCCCCTATCATACTATGCCAATTTGAGTTTCCTGTATTGAACGTGTCTTTTAATATTTCTGGACTCCCTCTAGGGATGTCCCACATTCATACCCTAATTTTGACTGAGGAAGAAATTTAAACAGAGCAGTACAGTATGCCCAAAGAAAATACAATTTGAGGTACTGGAATGAACCATAGATACCAAAAAGGAAAATGTTAATTGAAATACAGCTCCGCTGTTGCTGCCAATAGGTTTTACCATGGCAATTCCATTGATTAAATGTCTTTGTAACTTGATTTTGTGCATTAGAGCATTCTTTGTGATCTCAAGTGTTTGCTTACCTTTAATAGATGCTCACTGCTTCTTGAATGGCTTTGGTCATTAACATTAAATGAACATAAATATTGAACTGTTGACACACATATGTAAAAGTCCGTCAGTCCACCTTCAGTACTGGAAGCGAGGTATGGTGTGGAGACCAGACTTGTGAGCTCTCTGGGCACATTAGGCAAAGGCTTTGAGTATGTCTTCAGCAGACACCAGCACCCTGAGGGAAAAGAAAGAAAGCAGAGGCTGGTGAAGATGCAGCAGCAGGGCTTTAAGGGTGAATAGAAATGCAGTGACACAATGCAGGAGAGGAAGAGAGGGCAGCATGTTTAAAGGCCAGCTGTTAAAAGGTTAAAAAGTAATATACTACAAGAATAAATAGAAATTTTGTACACTGGGTTAAAATGAAGTGCATTAAATCCCATGGATTTCACAATCCTTTCTAAAATGAATCAGATTATCAGATTTTGGCTCCCACCCAGTGTATCTTAAGTATTCTGCAAATGAGCGTGTAAGTAGTCTCGTTTGCT